>CM053783.1:396637716-396780216 GCA_028749045.1 Cupressus sempervirens
TGTAGTGTTATGAAGTGGCTTACAATGGGGGCCGGGGTCCTAAGAGGCTGCCAGGGTAACTCATTGTAAGTTGTTTAAACAAGTGAAAAAATTCTCACCTAATACTAACTTAATGAACCTAAAAAGATAATTATTTTGTTCTCTCCCATGTCTTGAGTGCTTGTACAGACTAGGATGGGACTAGAGAGAATGCTTGGTTGTGACCTTGCATTCTACAGTATCCCTTGTCAGTAAGAGAGGATACTAGTGGCTGCACAAGGATCAGTAGGGACCCATGGAGTATAGCTAACTGCCAGGGTAACTTCTACATGATATATGCGATGACATTTTCCCGCTTGCATAGTAGGTTTCCTACAAGTCATTGTGTGCCTCTGGTATTAGATGTCAATTTTGTGATTGGAACCTTTGAGTTAGTACACTTTTAGGATTCTTGGACTTAGAGAGTATTCTTATGCAATGTGATTTTGATAGCCTGTTTGGGACTTGAGATTATCTCCTCAGCATGGTGGGAGTGGACCACTTAGGTTCCACGTGGTCGGGTGGTAGTGTTTTCCACTCTTATCATTTGAGATCCATTTGAGACATCGTGGCTAATGTGTCTTTCATGATGGTGGATATGTATCCTTTCATTGGTGTTTAGCATAGGATAGATGATGTTACTTTATGCTCATATTTGCATGTTAGATTATTTTTTGCATATGATCTAGTATGTCTAGATGTGACATTCCTACTACGCTAATACCGATGATCTCATTGGTGATTTGGAATGTTATGCACGAAGGGATGGCTAGGATCCACGATGGTCTAATGATGCTATTTACGGTTGGGAGGAACTGTGCATTTAGTTTATTATGTTGATCTTTTATGATGGATGTATATATATTCTATGATGATGTATCATGTGTATCATATGGTTGTCTTTACTTTGATGTACCTTATTCCACATATGTGTATTCTTTTAAGCCTTCATACCCTGTGGCATGTACAGTGGATGATTGAGCATTCAAAAATGTAATGTGTAAACATTGGACTTATCATTATTATTTCATGTGGCTATTGTATTAGATGGATGATTTAGACGTGATTCATCGTTAAGGGATCTTTAAAGAATGTAACTTGTTATGTTATGTTTACTCTTAGATGGTTATTGCTATTGCTTCCATTAATCATGTATCAGTTGTGAATGATATTACTTTCATGTTAAAAAGAAAATGGTACCAAACTTAGTGAAACTTTAGGTTAATTCTTTGGATCCCTTGGCGGGGTGTTACACCCAAAAAAACCTAACAATCAAGAAATGGTGCCACCAACCCTAAAAAACACCTGTACTATGAGGTTTCCTTAAAACACATCTCCTACACACAAAATGGATCAATGGATCCCTAACTTTGAAATCATATTTGTACTGATACCACCTATAGGTAGAAGTGTACCAACCACACCCAAGGATCAACAAACACACTCCTTCAAATTTAGATATCTCATCACAAGTACCAAAACCCCAATATATCAAACACACAAAAAGGTATTGTAAACCTAAGTGATGACTCTAACATAGATTATGTTGTCATTGACAAAGAGATAGATAAGACTTGCCAAAACAAGACTTTTCACAAAAAATTTAAATTTTTGGCAGCGCAAAAAATTGTCAAATTTAATCCAAATTTGGAGGGACCTAAGTCCAAACATCAAAACAACCCAACACTTAAAAACATACAACCCATGATTGATTTGGACTTGGACAAGGGAAAACAATCTTTGGAATTTTTGAACACACATATAACATAGATAAGGTCTCACCAAGAATTAACCTTTGAAATCATCCAAAGCACTTTTGAACACACTAACATCAATCCCTTGTTTGATGAACCTCCATCAATAAATGTAAATAAGACTCTTTCTAAATATCCCAAAAGGATGTTACAAATTGACCTCAATCAAATAATGCAACAACAAGATGTGTCTAAGGGGACTTACACTCTAGGGATGCCAAACATACCTCCTTTGGAGGAAAATCAACAAAGTGTACCTTTGCTCCTAACTCTACCAATTGTTATGACATCAAATGTTATAGAGCCTCTTATAAGTAAACCTATGGAAAAAATCCCTATTGATGCACAAAGGAAGAGTCTTATACAAATTACCCTAAATCCCCAATAGAATATGTCTCATTAGCAAATCAATATGATGTTCCAATGAGAAACATCTAAAACAATAAAATATCTAGACCCAAACTTGATGTTAACCTCTAAGGGACATAACCAAATTCCAAGACAATAACAACCTCAAGCGGTGCAAGGACTTAACATCCCTAATGTACAACCAAGTCAAAATCCACTTAACATGCATACAAGATATCAAAAAATAAAATCAATGACAACAACAATAAACTCAAGTGGTGCAAGGACTCAAAATTTCTAACACACACCATAATGTACATCCACTTGATCTACACAAAATGTACCAACAATAATTCCAACAACAACAAGCTATGTTTGCCAAATAAAAAGACCAACTAAAACAAAAGTTGTAATATCAGAATTGTCTAGTGAAAAAAATGCCTATCAATTTTTTTTTTTGCAAGAACACATGCCACAATGATCACAACAGATACCTCCATAAGAAAAATTTGATACATGGCCTTCTAATCAACCAACTGAGGTATCTCAACAATAACCACAAAAATTGGCACAAAAAAAACCACAACAAGTGATGCAACAACAACCTATGGTACAACAATCACAATCAATACCACAACAAGTACCCCAACAGGTACCACAACAAGGACCTTTTTGTCTTTGAGGTGCTAACATACCTCCACCACCTAGAAACACATCACCCGAGTCTTCTGATATAGAAATATCAAAACCAAGTAGGCATAGTTCTCACCATAGACAAAAATCTACTTGTAGACAAAAAAGAGTTGTAGAGAGGACTATCATTCAAAACCCTAATGAAGAATTACTACAACAATTAAAAAACTATATAAACAATTTGAGGTATCGAGAGTTTTGAAGATACATACTCTATACATAGAAAGGGATTCACATCCTAATAAATTTGATAAAAGTTTGTATATGCCTCCATTCCCAAAACATTTTGAGGCACCAAGATTAAAAATATCAAAGAAAAGTAAATACCATTGATCACATCAGGGAATTTTGTGCCTCTTGTACCAAACTTAGTGATGAGCCCACATACTTCATAAGACTATCCCCTCATTCTCTAGGTGGGCCCACACTCGAATGGTACTCAAAACTTCTTGGTAACATAAAATTTTGGTCAAAATTAGCAGGAAAATTCATCTCCCAATTTTCCTTTAACATTGCAAGCAAAGTGACACTTTTTGATTTGTGCTCAACTAAAAAAAGATAGCAGATTCATTCATCACATTCTTATTATGTTGGAGTAACCTAGTCAATCAATGCTCACTAAAAATTCTTGAAGAGCAATAAGTTAATCTATGCATTGAAAACCTAGTCCCTGACCTAATATACAAACTCAACATCAAAATTCCAAGCACCATTTCCAAGTTGATGAAAAAGGGGGCTGGTATTGAAGATTCTCTCATCTGTAAGTGTATCCTCAAAATGAATAATGAAAACATAAATACCAACTCATCTAATGATAAGGAAATTTTTTTCTCCAAGAATAAGAATGTAACACTTGATGGTATTGTGGATGTAGGTGTGATTAGCACAATACAATCCAAACGGACTCTAAAAGGTGCAAACCCTACAAATTCACAAAATACAAATCAAAGACCACCTCAACAAAAGAAAATTGAGAATTTCACATAGGATAGACCTTGAGGACATCCTTGAAATAAAGATATAAAATTTACACCCTTAGGGATACCTCTTAAGACTACACTTCAACAATTACTCAGTAATAACTTCCTATAGTTGCCCCCAATCAAAGATGAACCATTAACTAAAGCTTCTTGGTGGGATGAAAACAAATTCTGTGAATATCACCACACCAAAGGACACAAGACCTCATCATGTTTTCAACTAAAACACTAAATACGTGATTTTATTAATTACAATGTAATCACAATTAATCCATCACTACTAGCATCCAATTCTGATCATACTATTTTTAAAGATCCTTTGGGTAATCATGACAAAGGGAAAGCCTTTACTTCAAACTCTAACTCATAGGAAAATTACACATGCATTGGATATGACTACACCATAAACTATTTCAATGAGTTTGACTCCTACATATCCACATTCACCTTAAAAGTTGAAGACTCTCACTATGCTATCACCACCCATCATACTAGATAACCTTACTTGGAACCCTAGCTAGACCTATAGCCCTAGATTGACCTACTACATCTACTCAACCTACACTACCTAGTAGACCTAATGCTCCTACTTCATCTAATTATAGCCTTGTTGACTAACTTGGCAAGACCCTTGCACAAATATCCATCATCGACTTACTACGTTTGTCTCCCCAACATCAAAATATATTGGATCATGCCCTCAAAGAGTTAGTAGTCCTAGATAACATTGATGTTTCCTAGTTCTTGGCCATGGTTGGGAACCTAGACACATCCTAAGGATAGACCCAACCATAGTGGCCCCCTCCATCTCCAGGTCTTTATCCATAATTCCAAGGTTAGATGTGTCTTGATAGATGGAGGAGTGAGACTAAACATATATACCCTTACAGTTGTCAAGGGTTTCGGTTACTCTAAAGAAAATGTGAATTCCTCTTGCAGAATCACAATAAAGGCCTATGACAATGGGGAATGCTTCTCTAAGGGCGTTATCATATTACCCATAAGGGTTGGTCTAGCTACTGAAAAGACATTATTCTAGGTCCTACATATCAAAATAAATTACAACATGATACTAGGATGACCTTGGATTCATGTATGAAAGTAGTACCTTCCACATATCATTAGTGCCTACCTTTTTCCTACAAAAATGTGGAGGTTACCATCCTTGATGATCTAGATCCTTTCTAGTTTTGTGCTAATCTGATAGATGCTACTACATATCAAGTCCTCACAAACAATGACTCACAAACCATGGATTCCTCTAAATATGTGGACCTTGATATATTCCTTTGTAAGGCTAAGGAAAAAATGAAGACTGAAGACAAAGAGTGTGGAGAATACTTTATGTCTCAAGCATTCCACATTAGGGAGTCGCCATTTTCTCCCCAATCTTATGGTAAATCACAACAATTGCAATCAAAACATTTTGAGATCAGTACACAAAATGTCACTTCTATGAATTTTATTAGTGGAGGTGCCCTACATGAAGAACATATCTATGAGAATATATATGTCTATATTGAGAAACAAAAAGCAAAACAAGGACCCACATTGATATCTCCTAACAAGTATGGACTTGGGTTTACTATCATGCAGAAACAAGTCTATGATGGATGTAGTGGTCTTGGATCTCAAAAAGAGGAATGATATAACCTATAACTACAAAAGGATGGCCTCTTAGTTTGGGGCTTGGATTTGAACCATTATGAATAGGTCCTCCTAGTACTAGGGTATGCTCATGTATGACTATGAATGTTTTGAATGATGAAAAGGAATATGAGGATACCCAGCCTAAAACCAATAATATTGATAGTCCTTATGCACTTTACCATATCTGTGTTAACCCTAATAGCCTACCCATCGAGAATAAATATCTTACTATAACTCCACCCATAATTCAAACTAATCATGCACCTTGGATTGATACATTATGGCATCCAAATCCTTTAGCTTCTAAGCATGGCCCCAATAATAGCATTGAATTAGATATCCATAGATACCTTCAACCTGAGGCTGTTCCACACTGATGATGGCACCCCCTCAAATTATCCTGAATTATTGGATTGGGACCAACATGGACCATCAATTTTTGATCAATTTGACAAAGATGATGCTCTTATAAATATCTTGGAACTCTATGAAGGCATTGCAATTGATGCTCATAGAGAAGAAACTCCTCCTAAATTGAACACATTGGGATATATTAAGAAGCCAACTCCATCTTCCAATTACAAAACTAGAAACAAATAAAAAATAACAAGTATAGGTCTCTTGGTGAAAGTTGAAAGGCATCATTAGACCATGAAAAAGAAAAAGAGAAGCATCTCCCAAGTTTACAAAATGAGTAAGGTGATTCCATGAATACAAGTATTCCAATGTTCAACATGCCATGAAGCCTTTTTGACCTCTCTCTATCAACCTTCATGTAGAGAGCTATTGGTCTCAATCCTCCAAGTTCTTCCTTATATCTAGCTTCTTATACCCAAATCCTACTACCTAACTTATCCAACACCAAAAATAAAACCTCTATCAAACTATCCTTTGAGTACATCATCATTAGTGACATCTTATACCAAAGATCCATTGAACCAACTATCCTCATATGCCTTAGTTTGCGAGAAGCAAACACTGTCTTACATATGATACATGATGGTATATCTCAAGGCCATTCTAGTGGCTTGATTTTAGATACAAACTAGGAATGAATCCTAGATAATTATTGTAACTTATGGGTTTAGTGGTTATCAACTAGCAACATCGACAATAGATTTCGTCAACAACATTCTTGAATCTGTCAAAACATCTTAAGAAAATCAAAAAATAGAAAAAAGTCCTAAAAAAATGGATGCCCTAATGAACACCTAGCAAATAGGCATCTTGGCATGAAAATTTGTGTCAAGAGAAAATTTTGGTGTAAAAGTGAAAACCTAGCAAAGAGGCACTTTGGGAAAGTACTATGGTGAAAACTTGGAAAAAAAGTACCATGTGTAATCAATTGTTGCTCCTCCATCTGTCAAGATTCCATCTAGTTTTTACCCCTTTTCTCATTCCCTGGTCATATCCTTCATATTGCAAGACATCCCTAGTCCTTGATCATGGCCCAAGAACTGGTCAATATCCATTGTTAGCTTATCCAAGCATTACCAATATATATATACTTTGTCTTTAGCCTTTGTACATAGTTTGTGTCTTTTCTGGGGGCATATCACCTACACTGTGCACAAGTTTGAACTTGAACTAGGGGCATGTCCCTAAGAACATCTTTTCATTGGACTTATAGCATATTGGATTGGAGCTAACACTTATGACTCCTTACGATCCTAAAAAACCCTAAAAAATCAAATACAATCTTGAACAAAATCCTAAAAATTCAAATACGATCTTGAAAATTCATAAAAATTCAAATATGATCTTGAAAAAAATCATAAAAATCATAAAACATGTTGAAAAAACTCCTAAGAATCATAAAAATGTACCAAACAATTTCATAAAAGTCATAATAACATCTTGAACAAATCCATAAAAATCATATAACATCCTGATCAAATTCATAAAGATCATAAAAATATCTTGAAAAAATCCATAAAAGTCATATAATGTCCTTAAAAAATTCATAAAAATCATAAAATATCTTGAAAAAATTCATAAAAATCATAAAATGTCCTAAAATAAATCCTAAAATTCATAAAATGTCCTAAATAAATGAGTCACACGAAAACAACAAATATCCTCAAAAACCCTAAAAATAACAAAACCCACCAAAATTTGTAATAAATCTTGTAAATACTCACTATGGATAACCACCCCTTTTGCTTAAACACTCACACTTTCGAAGATTGAAACTCTAAGTATTGCACTTCAATGATAATCACAGTATTTGAGCAATGTAAACCAACAATTAATCCAACCTATCACTATCAACCAAATCAACAAACTGACCTATCACATGATCAACCTGTTAAACACTATTTGCAAACCTAAAACACGAAATAGCAAGTATTAGTGGACAAGAATAGTTGTTGGCTCATGCTATTTAGTGAGTGATTTATTTATTTATTTATTTTTTCTTTGATCATGTTCCTATACCACTCGATGATATAAATTGATCTATGAGAGTGGTCAGGATGATTCAATGTCATCTTTTGATTTCTATTTGTTTAAATGTACCTTTGAGAGTCTGGGGCATGTCTATATGCCTTAGGAATGATAATATCATTTTCTATTTGCATTGTGCTTGTTTACAAAAAAGGTTTTTGTTTGCACTCTAGCCCTTTATGTCATGATGCATTGCATTCTATCTACCATATCAAAATAAAGCTCCATTTACATATAGTGCACTTTGTGAAAACAAAATTCCTCACCTCATAATAATTGTTCCTCATATCATCTCCTTTGTATTTTTCATCCATTTCATCCACCACCATGGTCTCATACTCTAATACACCAAAAGCATTGTCATCCTACATTCCTACATATGTAAAAAGTCTTGAAAAGCCCAAAGAAATATATATATATATATATATGTATATATATACATATATATGTATATATATACATATGTATATATATACATATATATGTATATATATACATACATATGTATATATATACATACATATGTATATATATACATATATATGTATATATGTATATATATGTATATATGTATATATATATACATATGTATATATATACATATATATGTATATATACACATATGTATGTATATATATACATATGTATGTATAAATATACATATGTATGTATATATATACATATATATGTATATATATACATATCTATATATATACATATGTATATATATAGATATGTATATATATACATATATATGTATACATATATATGTATATATATACATACATATATATATATATATACATATATATATATACATATATATGTATATATATACATATATATATATGTATATATATACATATATATGTATATATATATATGTATATATATATATATATATGGATAAACATGGCACTCATATAATTTTTAACTTCATTTACATTCATTACATATCATTGGCATTCATTGGCATTTATTCATGATGAAAAAATGAGGCAAAAATAAAGACATCATTTGCTAAGCATCTAATATCACTAACCAAAATATGATGTCATTATCTAAAGTCCACATAGAAAAGCATAGATGCATCCATATAAAGTATATAAAAAATATGCATAATCTATTGCATATAGTCATCATAAAATAGCTGCATCTCATAAATGTTTCACAAAAGTATCAGAGTACATGAGCATGGTTTACATCAATAATTACTGCTTGTAGGCATGAACCATGAAACAACATAGAAAAAGGAAAAGATGCCCCTATGAACAAGAATGTGTCTATGTCAACTTGTGTTGTTGCAAGGGCATTTTTCTATCCTTGAAGATGACCCCTCACACTGTCTGTGGTGGCCTCATTAGGCCCACCACCCCTCCACTACTTTGTGTCCTATGTATCTAGTGTGAATGAGATTTTGATGCACAATAGCTCTCTACCCTCTTCCTTGGTGACACTACCATCTCATAATGCTCCTTTTAGTAGTGTGTCTCCACATGTGCCCTAGTCATCATCATATCCATCTCTTTGAAGTTTAGATATTTGATGTTGCAAATAAACTCTCATGACTCTTGTTCTACCCTCTCTGCCATAGCATGGTCCCTTACTGCTATCGCCACATCCCTCTTTACTATAAATTAGTCTAACTAACCTGTAAATCTTTTAATATCCATCAACTCTATCTAGCTAGGCCCTGTAGGTACTAAAACTAGCATCCCTTGGTGAAATCCACTAGATCCTCCTCTACATCCATCTCTATCACATCCATACCTATGTCATCCTCATCATCTCCCCTCATGTCATCATCCTCTCCCCCATAATCATCCTCTCCCCCCTCACCATCCTCTCCCTCATCACCATCCCCACTACCATCCACCCTCCTCCTCATCATCTCCCTCATCCTTATCTCCTTCATCACCTCCCTCATCATCCTCATCTCTATCATCCTCATCATCATTACCATCTCCCCCATCATCATCCCCTACATCAAAACCCTTCTCTCCATCTTATCCATCCTCTCCATCCTCCTCCCCATCCCCCTCATCCTACTCTACTTCAGATTTTGTTCATGATACTAGCATTGTTGTCTATTAGTGGCCTCATATGGTGTTGCACAAACTACCTATCATATGCTACTATTATACCTTCATCCACCACATCCATCACTACTCCCCATAACCTAGGCTACAACTCCTCCAATTGGGCATAGGGAACCTATGTCCTAATCGATGCTCCCCACTCTTGAGTCTCTACTCTGGACCATGAAAATAATACTAGACCTATCAACGTCTCCTGTCTCTCCCTAAACTATTAGCATACCCACTCTAGAAGGTACATCTCTATCACCAAATAACCAATCACTATGTGCCTTATTAGATAGCACTCTTTGTTAGAGTAATTATTTGTTCTAACTTATTAATTAAATCACTTTGATTTAATTAATTAAGTTGCCAATTACTCTAGTTTTCTTAAGCTATCTTGTAGGTGCATATAATTAATATTTTATTAATTATATTGTGCAACCCTAGCTTTTTTAGGCTTTAGTTTCCCTTTTTGGGTTTCGTGATTCCTTTATAAGGATTGACCTCTTTGTATTTTAAAACATTCACTTATTGGATTATATGAGATATTGCTCTGATACCATGTTAGATTAGTTTTTCACCTAATCTAACACTCTTGACTGTAGTATGGAAGGTGGGTCTCATCATCCCACCCCAGGTGATGCAGAGAAATCACAATAATGACAATAAAATAATGGTAATATGAAATTGATTGTTCTTAACTTGGAACTCGAACCAAACTGTTATAATATTCTTCCTATCAATGAACCAATGAACTGTAACTGAATGCTTCAGAGTACAAAAGATTGATATAGAGAAGACTGAAACATTATTAAAACAAAAAAAAACACACCATTATATGCTAATGACAGATTAAAAAGTATGGCTCTCTAGTTTCTGCCAGAGAGCCATGAGAATTTCTTCTCAATTCACTCTTTTCTTTGAACCTATTCTCTTTTCCACACTTATTGATTCTCTTCCGTTCTATTTAGATCATGAGATGTCTTTTAAAGACCATCTTAACGGTTACAAATCATTTCTTGCCTAGTTTGGTTACATGTTTTACACTAGTTTTATTGCTTCATTACCCATTGATTTAAAATTGTACCTAAATGATAAGAAATTAACCCTTTTGGAGTCCTTTCATGTTCTTTAATGATTTATGCTTTCCATAAAACTTTCTTGAGTCTTGCTGAAATTTCAAACAAGCTCTTTTATGCCTCTGGATAGACCCGTACACCGATAGATATAAATTTTTAACAAGGAATAAAATCCTCAATCCCACCATTTATAATGAGAAAAATTAGGTTTTCACCAACATAATTAAATTTCATAAAGATCCAACAGTTGGTTCAAGAGATATGGGCTTTGCACTAAGCTACATTTTAAGAATTTCTAGCCTTCCAGGAGAGATTTTAAGTTTATGCTTCAAATGATTCACCAATCAGCATATAATTATAAACCCCATACACCATTGGAAAGATAACTCAAACACCTTTCTAGAACATATACCTAATGGTGTCTTTCTTTACACCAAAACTCTAAACAAAATATATTTTCCCTCTTCGCAGGCTCATCCAAACATGGGGATTAGCCTAGGGCATCAGCATAACTTTTTTTTGAAAGCTCTATAGAAAAAAAATGAAGAATATAATACAATTTAAAAAATACATTACCACTTCCCACAAGATTTCAAGCATTTTCAATCATGGCAAGTGGCAATAGAGTCCTTTATTTGCATGGCAATGCTGAAAATCAAGATTCTAGACTAGTTGACAATATTTTGCTTATAACTTTTCAACTAGATCGAGTCAAAGCATGAGACCAAGTGAAAATGAAAGGTAATTCAGAGAAATAATTAAATATAACAATAATAAATCAAAAAAACCTTTGTACACTAGCCGTATAGTCCATCAAAACTCATAAAAAAACTCAGAAAACAAGTTGTGGCAGCATTATTTTGCACTTTCAATGATGGATTTCTTCATTAATGCTAACCAACCCATAAATAGAGCATTTCTTTAATTATATAAGCCTTAGCATGTGTGTCTATGGTAACCAAATCCTCTTATCCTTTCATGATGCTAAATATCCTTGCAAAATACTAAGTTGTTGACAACCTAGGGAATGCGGATCATCACACTAGCATGTTTGTCACATTTTTAATACTAATGACTCTCAACATAAACTGGATAAAACCATCAATGAACATAAGGTGGACTATATCAACCCCTTACACACACCAAAATAAGGTCCTAAGAGCAATTTTTACATAGTAGCTCAATTAGGTCTATAACAAACAAAATGGACTATAATTTCCATGGGACATGGAAAAATTTGAAGTCTAGTAGTATGGTGCAATGGCACCCATGCAAGAATTAATTTTCCATCATTATGCATTAATAGAGAAGACTGAAAAATTATTTTTAAAAAAAAAAACACACCATTATATGCTGATGATAGATTACAAAGTATGGCTCTCTGGCTGCCACTAGAGAGCCATCAGAATTTCTTCTCAATTCACTCTCTTCTTCAAACCTATTCTCTTTTCCACACTTATTGATTCTCCTCCTTTCCATTTACATCATGAGATGTATTTTAAAGACTATCTTAACGGTTACAAACTATTTCTTGCCTAGTTTGGTTACATGTTTTACACTGGTTTTATTGCTTCATTACCCATTGATTTAAACTTGTACCTAAATGATAAGAAATTAACCCTTTTGGAGTCCTTCACCCATATCATATTTCATGCTTACATTTGTGTATAATATTAATGCATAATGATGGCAAATTAATTCTTGCATGGGTGCCACTACACCATACTACTAGACTTCAAATGTTTCCATGTCCCATGGAAATTAGGTGGAAGAAAAATATGTGCCTTGTCACTTGGATCATTGCATCGATGCCTCCACTGATTCCTTTTTCACTATCAACAAACTCTCATCTATGGAGTTATGTTGGTTTCCTCCATGGTGCTTCCCATTCCTCAGTCCACTCCTCCATGCTACATCACAATCTTTGTCCCTCACTTGGGAGTCCATCATGCCTCTCTCCCTAGTCTATTAGCAACAAACAAGACAATCTCCTATGGCCTTTGGTAGACCTTCATGTCCACCTCGTGCAGCTAACTGAACTGGCAAGAATCTACAACCACAAAATTCATACCAAGAATCCAAAATAACCACAATATTGCTTGGGGTAGATCACCTTCCATCTACACACTCAGAGTCTTCTGAGCTCTGATACCAATCTGATGGAGAGCAATCACAATAATGACAATAAAATAATGGTAATATGAAATTGACTATTCTTAAGTTGGAACCTGAACCAAACTATTATAACATTCTTCCTATCAATGAACCAATGAACTATAACCGAATGCTTTAGAGTACAAAAGATCAATATAGAGAAGACTAAAACATTATTAAAACATAAAAACACACACCATTATATGCTAATGATAGATTACAATGTATGGCTCTTTGGCTGCCGCCAAAGAGCCATGAGAATTTCTTCTCAAGTCACTCTCTTCTTCAAACCTATTCTCTTTTCCACACTTATTGATTCTCCTCCCTTCTATTTACATCATGAGATGTCTTTTAAAGACTATCTTAATAGTTACAAACTGTTTCTTGCCTAGTTTGGTTACATGTTTTACACTAGTTTTATTGCTTCATTACCCATTGATTTAAACTTGTACCTAAATGATAAGAAATTAAACCTTTTGGAGTCCTTTACCCATATCATATTTCATGCTTACATGTATGCATAATATTAACACATAATGATGGAAAATTAATTCTTTTGTGGGTGCCACTGCACCACCAGGATATCCATGTATGATATCTAAATGAATTGTGGCATGGTATCCAACTAATGTCTAAAGAACTGGGTGTAACCTAGCTGTCCTTGTGCCAATATGCCTCTATAGCTATATGAATAAGGCATATTCTCAACCAACTCTCTCTCCATAGGTGGTCTAAACATAGAAATATGCTCATAGGCCCAGAGCTATAGCAATGTACCTCCATTACTAAATATTAGTCCACCTTTGTATGCCACCTGGTACAGATAGTAGTACAACATACCCAACATACATGGTCCTTAAGAAAACATGGTCCCATCCATGACCATCCTCCTGATACCTCTACCCCATCTGATAGGAAATCCATTCCCATGCATATCAAGTATCAATATTCTACCCACCACCCAATAAATCACTATAATTAGAAACTCATGTCACACCACCAGTATGTCCCATCCGATCTCATATTCTCAAATCCCTAGCTTTGTATCTCCACACCTAAATATCTGGTGTAGTACCACTTGCACAGTCACCATGAATCAAAATCTTAAGGATTTGCTATACATCCTTTAAGGGCATGGTCACCTCCCCTATAGGTAGATGGAAAGAAATAGTCTCCAAGCACCACCTCTCTATCAATGTTGTCAACAACACTTGATTCCCTCTCACCTTAGGCATAAAAGTAATATTATACAATGCAAATCTCATTACGATCTCATGCTCACTATAGGTAATCTAATCTTGTAGTAGCAAGCTCCAGGGCCTATGTCCCCTCATCTGCAATAGGGAAAATCCTCCTACATAATCATATGGCCTATGTCAACTGTTAACCAAAATGCTTTCTTGCCAAAAAATTGATTTCAAGACCTAAACATACCCTAATGTTCATGTATTTGAAAATTCAAATATTAGGGCACTTAGGACTACCTTGGTCATATGCAATATATTCTAAGTCCCAAGGTTAAGTCATGTTTTATTATTTTTTTGGGCTACAAATTTCCCTGCCATCAGAACTTCCTAACATCTACAGTTATCACCGTGTCACCTTATAAAGTTACAAGGATCTTATGGAAGGTGACATAGTGACATTGTGATGAGTGTATTTGATGATGTCTTTCCCTTGGTGGGCTACAAAATCATAGACTTCTTAGATAGGTTGGCACATGGATGAGTCCTAATTAGTTTGGAATCTAGCATGGTAAGTAAATTTTTTGCATGTGTCTAGGCCATCAAATGGAGGGAAATCAATGGTCCTCGCTATGTGGTTATGGAAAGTTGCAAGTACTTTAATTTATATGACATCATGAGAGGTTGACATGTGGTGTGTGGGTCCTATCTTTTTCATGGGTTGGCTTGTGTTATGTGGGCCATAATGTGACAAGGTGATGAGTTAGACTAAGCTAGTGTATAGTGGGCATTTCATTGGCTGAGTCTCTAACATGGTTAGTTTGGTGGGCTGCATGTTCTTAGTTTCTACTTTTTCCATTAGATGATGGAAGATCAACGACTCTTGTTATGTCACTATAAGAAAATGATCAATCTTTAGTTATAGCAACATAGTGAGGATTTTCCATATGTCCTAGTAGGTCTAGTTTAGCAGGTGTAGTTAGGCTAACATTGTGGTTTAAATTAATAATATTGTAAGCCATTATAGTTAAGCTTTAAAGGGTGGCATAGTTAGTTAAATGATGTGGTCAAACGTATGAAGATTCCACGAGGTGGCAAAAAGAAATAATATGGCTGGTCCATGTAGAATTTTTTGGTTGCTTAATTGGGTTGATCTATTGACTTTGCTAATTCATAAGCCAGAAATAAAGGGAATTGTGTTTTTTGCACAATTTGATCTTTGTGATCAATCTCGATCACTTCCAAATAAATGCAATACAAAAAATGACATGAAGGAAACTTCTCCCACTATCTAATTGCCCATTTTAGGGATTTTGCATTAAATGACATCATATTTATTATTTCCATGGTCCTTCCAATTAGGGCTTTAATGATTATGTTGCATCTAGGGTTGCTTCATGATTAGATTTCTTCTAGATTTGTAGTAATTGCTAAGTGTAATAGTTGCATTTGGTTTAGGGTAGAGAAATGTCTCAGTTATGCCTAAGCTATAAAGGCAGAGTTTGTTATTTTTGTAAAAGGTTGATCTTTCTTTAATTCTCTAGTATTACCTTCTTTGCATACTACTATAATTTCTCATGCCTATGAGCTATTATAATTCTGCATTGTATCTCTTTCAGCCATTAACATAATGTACAATATTTCTTCACCTCTAGTTAATGTTCTTGTCTATATTCTGTAGTTTGCATGATTGCATCTACTTTTGGCATTTGAATGGTATTAAGTGAAGTTTCTTCCTACAACATTATTTTGTTGTCTGATCTACATGTGGTTATTGAATTAAGAAAAATCTAAATCTATATTATTTGAGGTTATAATTGGTTAACTATGCATTTATTGGTAGAGATAAGATGAAACACTCTATTTTGGTGCATCACCTCCTTAGATTAGATTAGATTAGGTAGTTTGCTTCTATGTATTCCTTCTCCCTTTTCCTCTCTAAGAGTAGTTAGGTGCATCTTTAAGGCAAAGGAAGCCAACCTTCTCCTGAGATTCAAACTAATATCTCAATTCCCATAGCTTAAAGGTTGTTTCCATGTTTCACAAGGTTGTCCTTAGGTAAAAACTTTGGACAAGGGTGCAAAATTTTGTGACAACAAGTTTTGGCACACCCATTGTGACAATATTTAGAAATTTTCAAAGCCTACTGGTGTCAAAAGAGAAGAATTTCAAGTTGACATTGAGAAGATAGTGTTATTCTCAGTATTTTAGGCCTTTAGGAGGCTCATTTCCACAAAACACTTGGTGACTCTACACCCTTAATTTTCAGTTTCAGACCATAGTTGATATGATTCATGCCCAAAGCTAAAAAAAGGGAATCTTCTAGAGGTAATTTCTAGTATCAAGATATTTCATTTTCAAATCTGAGAGGGAGAAAGACTAGAGTATCTTTATCGCTAGTTAGGAGTACGAAGGAAATACATACCCCTACAAGATCAATCTCCACTCCTCCTATTGTGAGACTTCAACCTAGAAAGCCATAAGCTCATATTAATAGACCACTTGCTCATATGGCAAAATCTCATGCTTTTCTCACCTTTAATGGTGGAACTCCTCTTTTATTAGCCCAAAGACATGATATACTAGCAGATGCATTAAAAGTATACCTGAATTTACTAGTGAAACTGACATCCCTCCATTAGAGCACATTATAGAGGTTGCAAATGTCTAAAATATCCATGGTATTGTAGAAGATGATGTGGCTATTAGACTCTTAGCTTCATATTTAAAAGGGAAAGCCCTACAATGGTATAGTGGTCTATCACATGGTTCTATAATGGATTAGGATGGATTAGGAGTAGGACTATGCAAACATTTTGAGGACAAAAGTGACTATTTTTCACTTTTAGAACAACTAACTACCATAAAATAGCCCCCCATTAATGTATGACTGATTTCAACTATAGATTTTAGAAGACATGGGATAAAATACCTAGTTTAGTGAAGCCTATCCCTGGTAATGACTTATTACATTACCTTAGAGCTTTTAACAGTGATATTGCCACTACAATCCAATCCATGGGAGGAGATATCTTACCTGATTCTTATGAAATATTAATAAGGGAAGAAAACATATTGATACAAGGAGGAAAGTTAACTCTAAGGACTCCTATTCCTTTCTTCCCTGATGTCCCAAATCACTGGCCAACAATGGCCCCTATCCCACAACTTCCACATCACAACCTCTTGTTCTAGCTCTCAAGCTTCCACATCTTCAAATGGAATGGATGAAATTAAGGAGATGATGTAGTCTATGATGTTGAACATGGTTAAAATATTGCAAGGTTAAGAGAAGAAGTTGGAAGATAGCTTCTTTGTGATGTAGAAAGTGAGCAACAAAATGGTGACTTTGGAGAGACAACAAGCTTAGGGTAATAAGGCTCCTCAACTACAATATCAAACTCCAAATAATGGTAGACCTCCAAATCACAATTATGGGAATACTTTTTTTGATTAGAGTAGGTAGAATAGTCATACTTCTAATTCAAGCACAAATCAAAGTAGGGCCATAGTCTCTCAAAATAATATGGCTCAAGACCAAGATTTTTGCTCCTTCAATTACTCCTATGCCTATTGTATTTGTCAAAAGGTTAAATATTATTTGGCTTTGACCTCTTAGGAGCCTATAATAGGATAGTCATAAAATTAAAGTCAACCCAAAGATGCCTCACATATAAAAAGATAGAGTGATTTCTCCTTTATGAATCATCAAGTGGAGGAACATTATAATGTAAACCAAGACTCTATTGTTGACAATACTAGGAGAAAAATAAGAGATGATGAAGATGCTACCCATCCTCCTCCTAATCAAGCTTCAAAATCAAATGAAATACCTTATGTACAAGTGGTGAATGATCAAGTCAATGCCCCTCAACAATAAAAATAGAATAATAGCAGAGGAGATGTGAATGGCCCTTGAGTTATTCCAACCCAACTCCCTACACATGCAACTCCCAAAGCATCTACTAGAGCACCTAATGCCTCATTTAGTATGGTATAATAGATGAAGAAGTCAAATGTGAATATTTACATGTGGGATGTTGTTGCTACTATACCCATGCAAAAGAGGTTTCTATAACAAGAATTGGAAAGCATTGAACTAAAGGAGTAGCCACCTAGCATGGAAAGTGCCACAAGCCTAGTACAACCATCAAGGGAGGTAGAAAAAAATAAAAAGGTTAGACCTACTTCATTTTATGTTTCTCTAATTATAGGTGATAAAATAGTCCACAATTACATCATTGATTTAGGTGCTAGTAGTTCAATGATGTCTAGGTGTGTTGCTGATGCTTTAGAAGTGAAATTTGAGCCC
This sequence comes from Cupressus sempervirens, assembly GCA_028749045.1. Lineage (NCBI taxonomy): Eukaryota > Viridiplantae > Streptophyta > Pinopsida > Cupressales > Cupressaceae > Cupressus > Cupressus sempervirens. The sequence goes on from CM053783.1 coordinate 396,656,415, forward strand.
ACTGTTAGGGATGTATTAAAGTTGGATGGTATTACTATCAAGACTATAGGGATCTCTAGGAATATTGAAATGGTCCTACATGCATGCCCTAGTTGTACTATAGCTCAAGATATATCAGTTTCTAAGGTCAAGCTACACTTTCCATTTGTCTTTGAAGAGACTTCACTACCCAAATAGGTGGTTACATATTTTCTGATTGGTCATATATATTTTTTAGAACAAGAAATGGGACCAAGGCATCAATCAAAGTAGAGCCTCTATCCTTTCATCATATTGACCCCTATACCCCTAATCTCATCAATATGAATTGGACTACCCTAGAAATGGATGAGACTGATGCTAGTAGAGAAACTTGATTTTCTCTTAGATGAATGGGCCAATGCATATCAATTTGATCCCATATCAAAAAGCATAGAGATAGGCCTTGGTACATACTATGTGTTAGGAAAGAATTCTCTTGTCCCTAAGCTTATGAAGACCAAAGAAGATATGAGTGGGATATGGAGTATGTATTTTGATGGAATAAGAAATAAGAATGGATTAGGGGTTGGTGTGATGATTTCTCTTGCACAAGTAAGATACTACTTCTCCTTTCAGCTCTAGTTTAGTTGTACCAATAATATGGTTAAGTATGAATCCTTGATTCAAGGTCTTCTAGTTGTTCAAAAAAGAAGGATCCAACCATTAAGTGTATATGGAGATAGCAACTTGGTGGTCAATCAGGTGAGAAATTAGAATATCACTAAAAATAGTTTGTTCAAGTCTTATAAACATAGAGTATGGGATTTTCTTGAAATTTTCAATGCATTTAATATTCAGAGCATCCCTAGAAAAGAGAATAGACATGTTGATAGGCTTGCAGTAGTGGGTGCATCTTATGATATCCCAAAGAATCTTGAAGCTAAAAAGAAGCAATAGATTAAAGTGATAGTTAGGCCTGCTATTCCTGACAATATCACCAATTAGCAAGTGTTTGAATCTAATACACAAATTGTAAGTTTCTTGTAGAGTGAGGCAGAATTCTTAGGTAGAAATTAGTCAAGGTTGCATGACTAGTATGGTGATGAAATCATCAATCTCAATTCTAATAAGTTGCCTTAGAGTCTCATTACCCTAGAGAGTGTCTTCAATCCTAATAACCAAGCAAGAAATAGAAGCATGAACCTAGCTAAATATGAAAAAGATTACACACCAATGAGGGTTGTTGATGGAGAGTCCTTAAACATGGGAAAGGTATGCTCCAAAATTGAGCATGAGAATTTTATTCATCTATGTCAAGAATTTAGTGATGTTTTTGCTTGGACATATGATGATTTAAAAGGCTTTGACCCTAGTTTGTTTTAGCATACTATTGATTTAGTTGATAATGTCAAACCTATAAGGTATAAAAAAAGGCTAGTGAATCCTAAGATTTTACCATTAATGAGAAAAGAGTTATCTAAGCTTATTGAGGATAATATAATTTTCCCTATCAAACACTCATCATGGGTAGAAAACCTTGTTCCTATTAGGAAGAAGAATGGAGAAATTAGATTATGTGTGGACTTTAGAGATCTTAACCATGCTTCCCTTAAAGATCATCATCCCCTTCCTTCCATGGAGTAGATATTGTCTAAGGTTATAGGTTTAGAGAGGTTCTCATTTCTTTATGGATTTTTTGGTTACAATCAAGCACTAGTTAAGGAGGTTGATAGATATAAGATTGCATTCACAACAAAGTGGAGCACCTATGCTTATAGAAAAATTCCTTTTGGGCTAACAAATGTAGTCGCCACATTTCAAAAGGAAATGGAGATGGCCTTCAAGAACATGATTGAAATTTTTGTGTTAGTTTACCTTGATGATATCATAGTATATTCAAAAAATATAGTAGAGAATTTTGGCCATCTCAGACAAGTATTTATAAGGTGTAGAGAGTTTTGAGTATTTTTAAATCTAGGAAAGTTTGTATTTGATACTAATCAAGGGAAATTGTTAGGACACATTGTATGTAAAGATGGTTTAACCATTGATCTAGAAAGAACAAAGGAAATACTTTCTCTCTCCCTTCCTAGTCATAAGAAAGGTTTGCAAAGTTTTCTTGGTAGAATAAATTTTGTAAGGAGATTTATCCCTAACTCAGCTACCATGGTGAACATCTTACAACCAATCTTAAGAATAATATGGTATTTTCATGGACTAAGGAAGGGAAGGTAAGTTTTAAAGAGATCAAAGTAGCCATAGCCTCAACCGCTATTCTCATCAATCCAAATTTTGAGAAGGATTTCATTCTTTACATCTTAGGAGGTAAATCAAGTATTTCTACTATTTTGACTCAATCAAATGATAAAAATGAAGAGAAACCTATTTCGTTCTTTAGTGAAGGGCTTAAGGAATATGAAGACAAATACAATTATGTAGCAAAAAAAGCCATTGTACTTATAGGAGCTTTGAAGAAATTTTGACACCTTTTGTTTCATAACAAGATCCATTTGTTAGTACCCCATGCCAATATGAAGGACTTTCTTTTGAGTAAATATATTGGTGAGAGGAGAGTTGGATGGATCACTAAGGTAATGGTGTATTATGTGGAAATTTAGATAGCCAAGTTGGTAAGAGGAAAATGATTATGCAAAGAGATTATCTCATCTCAAGAATCAAATGAGAAAGTTTCTATGGTATTGATAGAACAACAAGAAGCAAGAAATGATAATCCAAGGAGTTAAATTGATGACATGAAGACCTTCTTAATAAGAAATAAGTATCCTCAAGGGTTGGATAAGGCTAAAAGGAGATAGTTTAGATTATAGTCAATCCCCTATACTATAGTTGATAGTACTATGTTCAGGAGAGACTTCAATCTAGCTTTGTTGAGATGTATTGACACAAATCAAGTTGATAGAGTGATCAAAGAGATTTATGATGGTCCTAATGGTGGCCACTTTTTAGCAAGGACAACTACAATGAAGATCATGAGAGTTGGTTACTACTAGCCATCCTTATTCCATGATTTTCATAAGTATGTGAGGAAGTGTGAAAAATGTGCTTTCTTTTCAAGTAAGCGGAGGCTTGTAGCTCTTCCACTTCATCCCATTCAAGTAGCTCAACCTTTTACTCAATGGGGATTAGAATTCATAGGCCCTATCAATCCTCCTTCTAGTTTTGGTCACAAATGGATCCTAGCTACTATAGATTACTTCGTCAAGTGGATAGAGGCAATTGCATTGAAGGATGCCATAGAGTCTTTAATTGTTGAACTCTTTGATGAAATTATAACTAGGTTTGGTGCCCATTCAACCATTATTTTAGACAATGCAAAATATTTTGTAGGAGCTCAAATTTGTGCATGTGTAGTTGATGATAATATCTACTTGAGCATATCCTCAAACCATTATCCTTAGGGAAACAATTTTGCCAAGTCATCTAACAAGAACTTAATAAGGATTATGAAGAGGGCTATTAAGGATAACCAAAGGTGTTGGCATCAAAAATTGAAAACAATGCTATGGGCTAACAAAATAACACCCAAGAGATCCATTGGAAATTCACCCTTTATGTTGGTATATGGTAGGGAAGCAAGGCTTCCAATTTCATTGGAATTCCCATCTCTAGAACTAGCTCATCAGTTGGAGCTAATGGGAAGTGATGTCATGACAATAAGAATGACAAAGATGATGGAGCTAGAAGAGAAAAGAAACTAGGCCATGCAAACCCTAGAAGCACATCAGCAATAGATGAAAAAGATATTTGACAAGAAGGATAAGGTCAAAATTTATAGAGAGGGTAACCTTGTGCTCAAGTGCAATGCAGATAGGGAATAAATAGGGAGGCACTCAAAATTTAAGGCACTATGGAGTGGTCCCTATGTGGTTATAAGTTACAAATAGGCCAATGCTTTTCAAGTAAGAAGACCCAATGGTGAAATTCTACCTATTCCAGTTAATGGAATATATCTTAAGTCCTACTTCTGATAAAAGATGAGTATTTCATGTATATAGTTAGGTTATTTTCCTTCATATGGTTTCGTATTTTCCAAGAAGTGTTGGGCACATGTTTTGTTGCAGAGACAATTTTCCTAAATTTTGAGATTACAAAGGGTCACAACTTTTAGTATTATGGTCTTTGGCAGCACAAATTTTCATATGTGTTGAATTTATAGCCCAATGGATGCTTTAGGTCACTGGTCATATGCATAGTGGGATTGCATCCCCTCTGAGTCACTAGAATTGTTAACCAAATTGCTTTCGCACCAAAAAAATGATTTCAAGACCTAAGCATACCCTAAAGTTCATGTATTTGAAAATTCAAATATTAGGACACATGAGAAAATTTTTGTCTTATGTGTTATGTCCTAAGTCCCAAGGTTAATTCATGTTTTAATTTTTCTTTGAGCTACAACTTTCCCTACCTTTAGATCTTCCTAACATCTATGGTAAGTGTCTTGTTGCCTTATAAGGTTATCAAGGATCTTATGCAAGGTTTACATAGTGACATTGTGACACATGTATCTGATGATATCTTTCCCTTAGCAATCCACAAAAGTATAGACTTGTTAGATAGGTTGGCACACATATGACTCCTAATTGGTTTGGATTCTAGCATGGTTAGTAAATTTTTTGCATGTTTATGGGCCGTCAAATGGAGGGAGTTCAATAGTCCTCACTATGTTGTTATGGAAAGCTACAAGTATTTTAATTTACGCAAGATAGCAAAAGGTTGACACATGGCATGTGGGTCCTATCTTTCTCATGGGCTAGGTCATGTTGTGTGGACTATAATGTGACAAGGTGATGAGTTGGACCAAGCTAGCATATGATGGGCATTTCATTTCCTAAGTCTTTGACATGGTTAGTTTGGTGGGCAACATGTTCTTAGTTTTTCTTTCTCCATCAAATGATGGTAGATCAATGTCTCTCATTATGTTGCTGTAGGAAAATGATCAATCTTTAGTTATAGTAACATAGTGAGGATTTTCCACATGTCCCAGTGGGCCCAGTTTGGCAAGCATAGTTAGGTTGACATCATGGTTAAAATTAGCAATATTGTAAGCCATTGTGGTCAAGTTTTAAAGGGTGGTACAGTTAGTTAGATAATGTGATCAAATGCATGAAGACTCCATAAGGTGGCAAAAAGAAATAATATGGTTGGTCCATGTGGAGGTTTATTGTTGCTTGACTGGGTTGACCTACTGACTTTGTTGATTCATAAGCTAGAAATAAAGGAAATTGGGTTTTCTTGCGCAATCTAATCATCTTGATCAATCCCAACCACTTCCAAATAAATGCAAGGCTAAAAAATGATACGAAGGAAAATTTTCCTACTGTTTGATTTCCCATTTTGGGGTTTTAAAAATTAAATGACTCTTTTTCTATCATTTGCAGGGTCCTTCCAACTAGGGTTTTAATGATTATGCTAGGTCTAGGGTTACGACATGATTAGATTTCTTCTAGATTTGTAGTAACTGCTAATTGAAATAGTTGCAATTGGTTTAGGCTAGAGTAATATTTTAGTTATGCCTTAGCTACAAAGGTAGATTTTGTAATTTTTGTAAAAGGTTAATCTTTCTCTAATTCTCTAGTATTGCCTTCTCTGCATACTACTATAATTTCTTATGCCTCTAAGCTATTATAATTCTCTACCATATCTCTTTCATCCATTAACACATTGTGTAATATTTCTTTGCCTCTAGTTAATGTTCTTGTCTATATTCTATAATTTGCATGATTGTATCTACTTTTGGCATTTGAATACTATTTAGTGAAGTTTCTTCATGTAGAATTCTTTTGTTGTCTAATCTATTCATGTGGTTGTTTAATTAAGAAAAGTCTAAATCTATATTCTTTGAGGTTATAACTGTATACACTAATATGTTAGCAAAAAACATTAATCTATTTAAAGAAACAAAGCATTAACTAACAAGATCAATATAACATATATGAGAGACTAAAGAGGAACCCCTAATTAGGAATGTGAGCCAAATGAATGGACTCTCCCAATAGGATTTCACTCTTTGCTTGGTAGATGAGTCTAAGTAAAGGATTGGTATGTATGCTCAAAGGGCTTCAAATTTGCTTCAATGGATGTTGGGATTTGGATGTGGATGTATGTAAAAAGTATGGATTTTGGCTTCTCAAAATAACATTATAACATTAGCTTAAGGATTGTGATGATATGGCTTGAGAGGGGATTCAATTTATAGGCTAAGGGCTTGAGGGTTTGAGGGCTAAGATACAAGGATGGGGAAAAGCTCATGGAGGGCTCAGATTTCATGAGAGGAGAGCACATGGATTGTGCTTCCTTATAGCCAATCAGGGAGTGACACATGTCACAGGGTCATTGGCTAGAGCAAGAGGGGTTGAGGGGTCAACAAAGGAGGCTCAAGGGATAATATCTTCATAAAGACCCTTCATAATGACTTGTAAGAGCAATGAATGGATTTGTAAGAGTCTTTTATGGTTTTGTAAGAGCATTTATGGCTTGGTGGTTGGGATATTTTGAGGGAAGACTTTAGCTTGGCTTAGGAAAGTCTTAAGCTTGTTTAGGATTGTGCAAATGATTAAGGGTAGGATTAGAGATGGTTTAGGATTAGATTAGGGATGTTAGAGATGGGCAAGTGGATGGCATTTAATGAGGGTGGCTGAGTTAGTGGCTAAGCTTGGTTAGTATGGGTGGATGGGGTGGATTAGGCTAATGGGAGGATTAGAGATAGGCTTCGGATGAGGATGAAGACCTTCTAGAAGAGTCTAGAACTTCCTAGGATAAGGATAAATAAAGTTTATTTATCTTAAAAGTTTGGGTTGAGGAGATATTCATTAAAACATTTTAAATAAATATGAGGATTAATATTTAATCTTAATCAAATATTTTGAGTTGAGATTAGGGGTAGGAAATGATGGGATTAGCCTTTAATCAAAATTAAAGAAGGATTAGAAGATTTTGGAAGAGGTTAGTGGTCTTAAGGAAATTGGCCAAGTTTTGGGCAAAAAATAAATAAATAATTTATTTTGGGATTTTTGGTCAATTTATTAATTAAATAATTAATAAATAAGGAAATAATGTTTAAATAAGATTTAAACATTTTTGGGAGGGATTTCTTAATTAAATATTTTTAATTAAGATAAAGGGATTTAATGGCATAAAAATAAATAAATAAATTAAATAATTAATTAATTAATAAATGATGATGTCATCAGGGACCTTTTTTAGAAAATAAAAATATTTAATTTTCAAAAGAATTTTTAGGTGTCTACAATAACTAGTTAATTGTGTATTTATGGGTGGAGACAAGATCAGACACTCTATTTTGGTGCATCACCTTCTTAGATTAGGTTAGGTAGTTTGCTTCTATGCATTCCTTCTCCCTTTTCCTCTCCAAGAGTAGTTAGGTGCATCTTGATAGCAAAGAAAGTCAACCTTCTCTGGAGACTCAACCTCATAGTTCAAGTCCTACAGCTTGGAGGATGTTTCCATGTTTCACAATGTTGTCCTTTGGTAAAAACTTTGGACAAGGGTGCAAACTTTTGTGACAACATCAAACTTCTATGGCTTTGTACCTAGTTTAACCTATACTTGACCCAAGTTTAACCTAATTTGACCTTAGTTTGACTAGTTTGACCTATGTTTTGAACTCTTTCTAGGGATTTGAACATATCTACCAAGTTTTGGGTCATTTTGAGTTCAATTGCATCATTCTGACCCTCTACCTATCCATCTGTCAGCTTTTTCTTAAATCATAGCTAGGTTTGATTGAGTTTGACTTTTTAAAACATTCTTGCCTAAGTTAACCTATGTTTTGAACTCCTCCTAGTGTTTTGAGCATGTGGTCCATGTTTTGGGTCATTTAAAGTCTATTTGCACCCTTTCTAGCCCTTTGCGTCACTTTCTATCAGCATTTAACTAGGTTTGATCTACATCAACCCTAAGTTTGACCAATTTTGACCTCTTTTACCATGTTTGACTAAGTCATACATCTATTCTAACATCACCCTAGGGTTTTTATTTTGTGCCCAAGTTTTGGGTCAATCTAGGCTCATCTAGACACTTTTTGGAGCCCTAGAACATCCTAGGGCATAGCTGGGACCCCCAACTGTGCCCATGGTGCACTTGGTCATGCCATGTGCACCTAGTACATGGTTGCATAATTAGCATAGTTGGGGCATTTTGATGCCTTAAATTGACCTCAGGACAAGACCCCGGATGGGCCCTATTTGAACCTCGACTATCTCTTAAATGTGTGAAAAGCATAATAGAGGATGAAATACACAAAGAAAACCTCAATGTACTCATCAAAGATCCTATGTCTACCCATCATTGATAGGTATGCACCTATTCACCAAGATTTTTCTCCTTGGGTAACCGGTCCATTCTGCTTGCTCCAAAGCTCTTTTCTACAAAATGTGAGGGTGAAAATGACTTTCAAACGCTCTCCAATCCCTTTTATATCCCTATTTCTACCTAGATGGATGTGCAAGAGGCACTTTCTATGTTGGTCATGCTACCATTTTATACTGTAGACCCCATAACTTTCACATTCTAGCTTCAATTTGTGATTTGTCAATTGTTATCACTTTGTCTTCTCATTGTTGACAAATTGACCTATCATATGCCCATGTCAGTCAATTCCTTGAGGGGGCACCCATATGTACCACCCCTACTAGGACACGCTTTTATTGCTTTTTTGTCATTGTTCTTTGTCATAATGCTCTAAACTAAATTGTATCAAATAGGGGAAAAATGTAGATGCTCAAAAATGGTTTGTATCTATGGTTTAATCATGTTTTCATACTAAATTGTCTCATTTTCTCATTTCACTAATTCTAATCTTTTGTGTGAAACTTGAATATCACTTGAGTAGGTTTTGATAATGTCCTTTCCCATTCATATCCCCTTTCACATCATTTTCAGATCATCTTAGAATCTCATTTGCTTAACCAAAAATCATTTTAACATTATTAGATTCATATCAAATCAACTCAAAATCATATTAAACCAACTTAGAATCACCCCAAATCTACCTAGAATCACCTCAAATCAGTCCTAATCAATCCAAAATGTGTCAAACATCCTAAATCTACCATCATCTATCTAAACCTAGGCATTTTCATATCTTTGGGTGCCTTAAAAACCTATCAAAACTTATCAAACTTATCAAATCAGGCATTAGCACTATCATTCATATCATTTGATATTTAACATTATCAAGTCTCTTAGTGTCATATTGTAGCATTATCAAATCAATTTAATAACATTGACAGTGTAAAATATACAATATACCATTTTCATAATAAGTTTCTTTTCTAAGGAGACTATTCCTTTCATTATGATGATGCTTTTATATATATTCTTTGTCACAAGGCAACATGGCCAATCCATTAGATAAAAAAGGCAAGGATGTTGCTTCCACCCCTTTTGCAATGCAGGTAAACCTTCTATATAAAAATTTATGCAATTTTAATTTTACAAATGTCATATTATTATGTTACTTTTGTTAAGGTTTGGACTTGTTTTGATTATTTTACTGATATTTTTTCTCATAGTTTGATTCATCGAGAAAGGAAAAAGAACTTATTACACAAGAGCAATTACTTGCTAATATGGTGGCCATAGTATTATGCAATGATGACATCATATATAGTAGCAACCCTATTTAAAAAGACCCTCAAGACCATCAATCTACAAAATCTTTGGCTTGTGATTGATCAAAATCTAATAGAAGAGAAATAGGCCACAAGAAATGAATTGTGTCGTAGATCACACTATCTGGAAGTAAGTAGAAATGAATCATTTTCTAGGACAATAGTTCAATAAATCTTTATGTTTTATAGTAATTTATGGATCATGAATCACAATATGTATGTTTTGTTACAGGATTTTTTGAGACCACACTGAGTTGTTTCACCCGACAAGGGTACTAGTGTAGGTCCTATAGGTGCATGATTACATTTCTCAATCATTAGAAGTGACATTATTTTCTTCATGATTATTAATGATATTTTTATATCACTCTTGTCATTTTTTTGCAATCTATATTTTAAAAGGACAATACATTGCATATATATATATATATATATATATATATAGATAGATAGATTTTTTTTTGGTACTAATGATTTCCATATGCCTACTTCCACGAGGCCAGCTAGCACTCTAAGATTGTCAACTGTAGGATCAACAACAAGGAGCATGCAAACGTCCACACTTGTTGCAATTAGAGGTGGTAAATCCTTGTTTTGCTACATTTTGCTATGTGTTAAATATGCTTTTATTTTTTACTTTCTTGTTCATTTGAGTATAGTATGGCATTGCTTAAATTTGTGCATGGATATGTACACCTTCTCATGGTGATAGAACTGATACCAGTACTAGAGATAATTTACCAGCCTTTTTTAGAGCAACCCGTGTTACTTGTATTGGATCATTGTTGATGCTTGAGAAAGATATGACTCCCTTAAAATTTACTAAGCTTCTAGGTACTTAAAAATTTTAATTATATAGTGTAATTTTAGTTTACTTATTCATAATTCATTTTTGACTAATGATCTTGTGATGATTTTTTAGGAAATGATATTTTTTACGAAACTCTTTTATGATTTAATATTGATGATATTTGGACCCACATTATATAAAAAGTATGTAGATTGATATAATTGGTTGCTACATTTTTTTGTTCATCCATTTGTTGTAATATATTCAATGTACATAGCTTGAACTAATTTTTTAATCTAACTATTTTTTTTTTTGTTAAAAGGTGGAATGAACAAGCCCCTGAATTAAAAGATCAGATCATAAAAACTATGAAGGAGTTCTTTTGTCAAAATATTTTGAAAAGAGCCCAAATTCTAAAAAAAGCTTGCAAACATCTAAAGACTATGAGAAACCAGTACAAAAGGGCTCTAAAGCTCAACCCAAAGTATGAGAATCCTCCTATGGTTCCACAGCTAAAGTGGAATGGAATCATTTAAGATGAAAAAGAGATGAGACTAATACATAAACAAATTAACCCACCACCCAAAAAAATTAGTTATGTGGTAGTAGTAATATAATTATGCACAAATTAGTGATCTCTAGTTAGGAACCTGATGCATTTGCTACTTTTACCATTGATTGCAATTTTATTACCAATTTCCATGTATGCTTTGGACATATCCAAGTAATATATTGATTAAATATCTTATAATAATTCACATACCAAAATCCTTTCCCCCTTTCTATGGTACCATCCCAAAAACTCAGGGAGATTGTGGTGTGTAAATTTACCATTCATAATCATTTATGAGTCATACACTTCCTTCCCTTGATTGGAATTTGGGTTCATACTTTTCATAGCCACAACCTAGTTTGTACTTGGAAGGAATAAAGTTGGAATACAACCAGAATGAGTAATATTGCTAAGGTCTACCATCCTAATCCAGTCTCACAAATCTGAAACCAATATACCTTTATGGGTTTAAATCCTAAGGAATCATCAAGACCCTTTCCTCTTAACAACATCAACTCTTTCACAATGTAAGCTACCACTTACAAAAACTCAATTACATTACAATTTATTTAAGAATCATATTATGTCTCAATTCACATTAATTTTTTTTATTACAAATTATGTCCAAATAAAATGATCTAAGATTCTAATATCAATACAATACCAAATAGGTCTCTGAAATATACTCAATACTACAAATAGATCAATTAATTAAACCTTGAATATAACTACTACAATATAATATTCAATCTAAAAGATAAAACTAGTCTCTTCTACTATATGTGTGTTATCATGTATATTTTATCTATAAGTATTCCTTTTAACAATTCTCTTATACCAGTTAACTCTAAAACAAATCTGGAGTATTAGAAATTAAACTACATGTTCCTTTTGTTAATACAAAGCTCAAATAACATCAAATCATATCACTGATCACCAAAATTATATACTTGAACTTTCCTTTGTATCACACACACATGTAGATCAAATCACAATGACTAAGATGTTCAAAACCTTATACTCCATTCAACAATAATACAATGTCTTTAGCACTCAAACAAAAAACCAACAATATAAATCTATTAAAATTACATCCAAGAAAAATGGTAAAATAAACTTCCACACTATGTATGTCCATCAAGTAGTTCTACGGTTGTTCTTCTCTATAATGTTCTAAAGTGCCTCTCATGTTTGTAGTCTATACCTTGTCTATTTTGATTCGAGAGATACTTGATACTCTTATTGTTATTTGCACTTTGAGGTGACCTGAGGGTCAAATGTTATACTTTGATTAAGTATCATAGATGCTCTACTGCTATGTTGTTCAGTTTATCATATTTGCATGTTGATGCCATTTTGAGATGATGATATATCTATGATAGTATCTGATTATCTAGTATTTGGGCATATTTTTGATTATATCATGTGATGAATTTCATGTTATGGTTATTTAATTAATTCCTATATCTTTATACTTTATACGAATGTGAGTGATGCAAATAGATTAATTAGTTATTTAATGGATTTTTTTGGCCATGATATTATTATGCAATTGCACTTGATCATGCATTTTAGTGTGTAGGAATTATATCCCTAGTAGTTGCATATGGAGTTAGTGATTCAACTATTCATATTTTACTAATGTCATTCCTATATGGTTGATGTATCCTTATTTTAAATTGTTTAAATTAAAGCCTTTTGGTGAATGATAAATCCAAAATCATTTGCATTATTTGATTAGAGTAGCAAGCATGTCTGTACATTTAGAGGTTTACATTGTCATGAAAGTTGTTTAGCGATTTTTTGTGATTTTGGATTTTTGGGCATTAAATCTTTTTGTATTTAATTTCTGGCAACTTTTCCTTAGGTGAATTCTCATTACGGATAATAACTTGTTTTTTTTGGGTCAATTTGGAGTCTAGCTAGTCTAACTAGCTATGTACCCTAATAGACTATTCACTCAAAAAGTAAATAAGTATTAAAAAAAGAATTTTTATTATGGACTTCTCACTTTTCAAAAATAGAAATTGGAGAGCTCTTTTGAGAATCCTCTTCTATAGGATTCAATTTCTATTCATTCTTAGAGCTGTGAGCATGGGTTTTTCATGAGATAAGACTCATTGGATCTAGCTCAGGGAGTTCTTGCTTTGCTATCACTTTAAGCAGTTTTGGTGGGATATTAATTTTATTCTATGGGTTTTAGTTTTTTCTGCTCTTGTTGTTAGGTAGGGCCTTACTATTTTATTGTTTCTACTCTATCTTAGCTTCTATTTCTTGTAGTAGTATGTTTTGAGTCTAAGAACTAGTGTTCTCCTTCGTTTCTATTTGCTTGTTCTGCCTGATTGGTTGGGTATGAATGTTTTCCCTATTTTTAGGACAAGGGTTTGGGGTTTTCAGTCATTATGCTGGCCATTTTTGCATATGATGTCTAAAATCATTTATTTTTGGATTTTTTGGGTTTTTATAGCCAAAGGCCTAATGGATTTTAATTTCAAAGTTTTCCAAATTTTGGGGTTTTTACCTCATTTTTCTTGCCACCTCATTTTCTCAAATTTTCTTGGCACGAGTTTGGTTGTGGGCTTGGATGATCCATGTGGATGTTGGTCAAACCTTTATTGCACTTTTATGTTGCATTGGGATGCATGCTGTGTCTATCCTCCTAAGTCTATTTTTAGTTGAATGACTTTCTACTTGTGTTCTCATCCAGTCCTTGTGTTATGATCTTCATGACATGATGGTGTGCCACACACACACACACACACACACACACATCTATCAAGTGACTTGGGAGGCTCGTCCTTCTATGGACTTGCTTGAAGTTATGATCATTGGGGTTAGGTTGGGAATTTGCATGCCTACGGATACTCATTATTAGATGAACATGGGTAGGGTAGGGCAGCACATGGAGGAGGCTTCTATCTTGTAGCTAGATTGTCATGGCACTGAAGGTTGGTAGAGGAATCTTCATATAAGTGATAACTAAATAAAACACTAGGTGGTAATAAAACTTAAGATAATGAAAAATGTTCTGTGCTAGAGCCTTTCCATTAAGGGAGCTAAATCTATATGATCCAAGCTTGGGCTTTTGGATGCGAAGGGACTCCCCATGATGTTAGCCCCTTTCTAGTAGCCCATTGAGTGTCTGACCATGACTTGTAGTTCATGCATTGTCTTTGTCTTGGTTTCAATCATCATACTATTTGGCATGTGTGTTAGCCATGGAAGTTCATTTCATGTGTTTGTGGTTACATCATTATCTCCATCAGCATGGTAGATGTGGACCTACAGGTTCCATGTGGTTGGGAGGTGTAGATACCTACACCACTGCTAGGGACCAGTGTACAAAGATGGTCTGTTGCCCTAGTGCGACCATTGTTGGATGTTTTCACTTAGTGCTTTGGGTTTCAAAGTATGCGTTCTTGTGATTTATTCTTTCATTGGGATGCTTTTATATTATATTTAGATGATGTTAGTTACTATCACATTTCCTTATTATGATGATTATCATATGATAGGTGATGTTATCTACTTTGTAGGACTAAATTATTCTTTACTTCTAGCATGTCAGATTTCCTTCTTCTATGTTGTAGCATGTCTTAGTAGTGACGTCCCTATTATGATAGTACCAAAAATCTAATCCATGGTCTTGGATGTTACATGTGGAAGATGGCTAGGGCCCATGATGCTCTTATGATGCTATTGATGGTTGGGAGGAATCAAATATTTAGTTTGATTGTATTGCCCATTGAGATGTTAATTCTATTCATTGTGATGTTATTTCCATTTAATGCGATGTTGATTTAAATACTTTGTGGTGTTTCCCTTCTATTCTTTTCCTTTTCTATATGTTTAGATGGTTAGATGTTGTTTCCATCTTTCTATCTTTTAGTATTTTATTCGAGTGTTATGCCTCAAAATGTGGATTTTGTACTCCTCGATATGGAGGAATTCATTTTCTAGTTTTCTTCCCTTATTGTTTTCTAGCTTTTATTTTGGATTCTTGCATGAACTTGTAGTTTCTTGTGTGAGAATGCAAGTCCTCATGTGGTGTGTTGGGTTTCTTCATGTAGCTTTTCATTTCCTTGTGTGAAAGCCAACACTTGTTTGTCTTGTTGGCTAGGTACTTCCTTGTGCCATTCAATGCACTTTCTCACATGAATGATAGTTTCTCATAGGGTGTTTTGCACATCTTCACTCAAGAATCTGACACTCTATTAGCCTCATGCAAAAAATAGGGGTTATCTAGGCTTGTCTGAGAAAAGTTTAGAAGTTAGTTTTGGACACCATTTTAGGTTTTACACCTTCCTACATCAAAACAAATTTTGTAAGGGGCTTAAAATATATTTTTTAAGTATAAGCTGATGTATATGTAGTTCCTTATACTTAATATATATCTAAATATATGCAATGAGTCTTTTGAGATAGGTTCTAGACCTCTACGAGCTAAGATAAAGATTCTAGGAAATTTTAGGGCTTTAGGATTTCAGACCTAGCCAATTTTCAGCAGTTAGCTTTTGTCTTTTAGCTTGGGTGATCTCTTTTGTTTTCTCATTTATGTTTTGGTTAGTAGTGGCATTGGAGAACCATTGGTGGTTGAATGTTTGTTAGTCTTTCAATGCAATCTTTTTGATCCTTGTATGTCAATTATTGTGTGCATCCATACTTGTTTAAAAAATAAAAATTATCTTAGCTTATGTTTATCCTTGTTCCAAGGATCTCCGGATGGGGCATTACATGTTCTACAATATCAATAAACTTACAACTAATTTCTTATGGGTAAATGCATATGTTATCTGTTATACATATCTTTCAAATTAAATTTTATCTAATTGAATATAACATATTTCTAATATATTTTAAAGTTTACTTATACAGGCTGTAGGACACATCAAAGGTGACACAAGCTAGGAAAGAGAAGGTTCGTCAACACCATCTTGGCTCTAGTGGATATATGAAAATTCAATCATGCCTTATAAGTAGAAGTGAATGAAATTTCATATCAATTTTTAAAATATAAAATTACAAATAAGAAATACATTCAATATTTATGATATTATGCAAAAATGAAGGGCATTGAATTTAATTTAGCATCTATAGAAGAAGACAAAAAAATTGGCTTCAAGAAAGGCTATAAAGCAATGGTTCCCCACCACTACATAGATTCTAGTGGCCAAATAGATGTAGAAAATTTTGATGCATTGGTTCACACATAGGTAAATAGGCCTAATGAATAATAATGATAATTGAGAACTTCATGAGAAATAATCTATTTGATGTTAATTTTGAACAATGATAATAATGCGTGTATGGCATTTCACTATAGCCTACTACTCCTAGAACAAATCTTACTCATGATGATGAAGGCATGGATACTACACATGACAATGACCTTTATGTGCATCACAATGATATAGGTATATATTCAATTTCTATTGAAAATTAATCATGTAATTATTAATAAAATTTAACATCTTAAATTGCAATTAGTGTAACCTTTATGTGATAATTTTTGAGTATGCAGAGTGTGATGTCAGTGTTGAGCATGTTGAGGTTGGGGCTGAACAAAATGTGAGAGGAGATGATGTGGTACTATTAGGTAAATAAAAATTCATGTTATGTTCTTTAGATTAATGAAATACATATAACATCAAAAAAAGTGTTTAGAATTAAACCCATTTATTTCTTATTGTAGAGGCACATTAGTCTTATCCTCGAAAAAGAAGAGGAAGACTCATGTCATAAGATTAGAACCGCAAGAGCTACAAGAGAATTTTGAAGATATCCACAATGTTCCTATTAGCCTTTATCTTCAACAAAAGAAAAAGAAGAAGAAGAAATGAATGTTAAAAACCTTGTTTGATAATGAATGTGTTGATGAATTTTGATGAATGTTGCTTATTAATGAATTTAATGTCATGTTATTGAATATTGTTATGTGATTATAATGATCAACATGTTCACAAATTATTAATGATTGTTTATAGGTATTAATGAATTCCATATCGGCTAAATGGGTGTTATGTGAATATAATGATTGATGTGTTACAAATTATTGATGAATGTTTATACGTATTAATTAATTGTATGTCATGTTAATAAATGTTTCTTACTGATGAATTTTATGTAATATTATTGAATTATTAACATGTTAATGAATTATTGATACATTTTATAGGTATTAATGAATTATATGTCATGTTAATGAATATTATGTGGATATAATGATTGATGTGTTCAAAAATTATTGATGAGTGTTTATACATATTAATTAATTTTATATCATGTTAATGAATGTTATGTGATTATAATGATTTTATGATATAATTCTAAAATGAATAAATAAAATATTTACTTAGTTTTTAATGGGAAATTTAGAGTGATTATGGGGAAAGAGGCCAAATGAGCTTCAACCTTCACATGGTTGGCCTTGTTAAGTAGAGAATATGAAAGGATTCTTGAAACCAAGTGAAGCATAAACTAAACCTATCGATTTGGGAGAAAAAAAGACTTTTAGCTTGGAGGCAAGTGGCCTCCTATAATGGACTGGCTAAAAGTGAACTAGACACTTTTTTCTTTGTGTTAACTTTTATCTTCATTAATTTCTCTATAAATCACCACACTGTTACTCATGGATTCCACCACCAATCCATTGTGTCAGAAAAAATGGGGATTGCAATGGAAAGTGAGAGTTGTATTACGGTCATAATGTTCTTGGTTTTTTCTATCACAATAGGAGCCAATTATTACAATAATATGCACTATGTATATGTTAAGCAAGGCTCTTCCTTGTCTCATAGCCACAAAGACACTCTCACTAGCTCTCTTCTTTTGTTCGATGCCCAACATTCTAGGAATCTTCCAATTGATCAAAGAATGATATGGCTAGGAGATTTTGTCCTTTTTGATGGGCCTATTGAAAAGGTACATTTAAATTCTTTGAAAACTTAAGTATACTAAATTTTGATAGTTTTCATTCAATAATAATGAAGTGGGTAAGCCTTTTAAGTGATAGTGGTCTAATATTATGTCCAGTACCTTATCTCTTTAGCTTTATTTGATAGGAGGATATTAAAACACATGAGATAATGTAAAACTTGAGCTACCAATGGCATTCTTTTAGAAATAATAGTCCACAAAGATAACTAAGAAGGGGCGGGGGGGGGGTGGTGAATTAGTTATCAAAAAATTAAAACATTTATCTTCCTTAAATAAACTTAACCATTAAACCAAAGTAAATAGTAAGCATAGTAAGATGCACATAGACAATTAGACAAGATATGTTAACTATGGAAACCATTCATTAGAGGGAAAACTACGGTGAGAATGATGCCCACAAAATGATGTACTAATATAAATATTCCTTATTACAATATGGACCCTGTTAGGAATCTATTACAATATTTAGTACATATGAGTCCTTATTAGCTGACTTTGAATCCATATTAGGAGATTCCAACCCTATTAGGAGTTGTGCCAATCCTATTAGGAGTTCTAGTACAATGTATGCAAGAAGAGCCCACTGCCCAAACGTGCAATTTCAACTACAAGAAGAGCTCACTGCTCAAACATGCAATTTATTGTTATGTTCCTATTTATTCTATTCTAGCAATCAAACCAATCACTATCATACCTCATAGAATAGGTCATCAAGCTCAAATCCAAATACCAAACCTCGGATCACACAATCAAACCTCGATAATGAAGTTTCCTTCACTTCTGCTCTTCTCTACTCAACTTCCCATTCCACTCTCTCTGTTGCTTACAATCACTTTTGATTGATACCATTCCATCTCATATGATAAAGAAAAATGTCATTTCTTTATACAAAGTCCATAAAACAATTTCTTGAGTCAGCTATTAGACCTTCTCAATTAATCTTTATAGGACCACATGAAGAACACTTTACACTTAGTGATAATATTAATTTTCCACCTTGTAACTTGAATATCTTTTTGTATATGTAATATTATGATGAGTGAACCTAGCCACATCATCACCAAAATTTCTTCTTCATATCCTCAACCTTGATTCTTAGAATAACAACTCTGCTAAGAGATATAACAAGTTTACTAGAACATGAATCTATAAACTCTATCTCAGAATAGACATCACCAAAACTTACATAACTTCTTCCAAACTTATCATTTCTTCATCTAACATTAAATTCATATACTATATTCTCAAAAGTATCACCCATAACCTTAGACATTGAGAATTCTCAACTAGTCATCTGTACTAATTTGATCTTTTCATTGTTCTTCTGTCAGATACCATAGAAGACTGCTATGTTGACATCAATGAAAAACTCAATCATAAATGTAACATTTAATCATAGTAACATATCTACAATACTCCCACATAGAAATATCATTAGCATTCATGCTTCCAAAAATCTCCCGCTTTGGCATTATTGGAAAAATAGATGAAATATATCAGTTCCAAGAATACCAAAAAATAAATGTTAATCTTTCTTTTCAAATCTTCTTCATCAATCAATCTCCCTGATTGATATACCTCAATTTTCTTTCTGTCAAACTGTCATTCCATGTTGTAATCTTTTTGAAGTTGATGTACTTCTTCTTACTTGTCTTTTCTCTCTCCTCATGATGTTCTTACTTATGACCTTCTCTCCCATGATTTTTTTCCTCATGATGTTTTTCATGTCACACTTCTCCCCCATTGACATCAATGTCAAAGGTTTCAACAACCATCAAACTCTACAACAACTGATTCTTACTAGCCCAAGTGTCCAAATAAACTATTCAAAAGAACATCCAATAAGAGTCCTAGATGACTTTGTCCATCACAGATACTCCCCCATATAGGAAGCATTAGTATTTAGTCTAGACAAATAATGATGCTCTATTACACTGGACTTATGCACTCTTGCATCATCTACTTTGATATAGGAAGGGGCATAACCCCCAACATACCTTGCAAATACTCAAAATTCTCATTGGGAAGAGGCTTAGTGAATATATCTACAATCTTCTCTTTAGTGCTCACATACTTGAATCTAATTTCCTTTTGTGCAACTTTCTCGCCCAACATGTGATACTTGATAGAAATATGCTTTTTCTTAGAAAAAAACACTAGATTCTTAGACATATTTAATGTGCTTGTTTTTTCACAAAGTATGACAATAGGTTCATTGATTTATACCCTTATATACTTTAGCATCTACTCCATCTAAAGAACTTGATTGTAATTATTTGCTACTACAACATATTCTTCTTCCATTGTACTTTGTGATCTACAATCCTACTTTTTCCTTAGCCAAGAAACCAATCTTCCTCCAAGAAAGAAGGTTCCACTACTAGTGCTCTTTCTATCATCCATACTCCTTGCCCAATCAACATCAAGTTAAGCACTTAGAGTAAAATCATTAGATCTATCATACTACAATCCAAACACTGGTCTTCCTTTTAGATATATAAATATCCTTTTGACTACTACATAATGTGATTCTATGGGATCAACTTGGAATCTTGCAACAATTCCAACAAAATTTTCTATATTTGACCTTGTGTGAGTTAGATATTTCATACCGCCAATCATAGATCTATACTTCTTTTTCTCAATAGTAGGAGTCTCATCATTTGTAGATAACTTTTGTCTAGTTACCATAGGTGTTCCAATGGGTTTACATGTTTCCAAACCAAACATTTTCAATAAATCCTTCAAATACTTAGTCTAAGAAATAAAGCTTCCTTCTTTATTCTACACAATCTATAATCTTAAAAAATAATTCCTTTCTCCTATCATACTCATTTCAAATTATTTCTTCATCTCTTTAGAAAATTTGTCACTTTCATCATCATTTCCTCCAGATATGATATCATCAAAAAATATTACCAAAATCATCAAACCATCATCAAAATATACATCCTTAGTGTTAGTTTTACCATCAAGAGTTATAAATGCAATACCTTTAACTTGGCATGCTACATTGTTTCCAACTCTGACCATGCCTCCATATTGACTTTTGAAGTGAACAAACTTGTTTATATCACTAGTCATATGATGTGAACAACCACTATCAATTATCCAATCATATTTTTGACCTATGACGCCAAAGCTACTTTCTATGGACTTTCTTCATTAATTGCTACAAATCCTATTACATCATCACTAGAACTTACTACTTGTTCATTAGAATCATTTTCTTCATTTGCATACAAACACTCTCTATCTCTTCTAGGTTTGTAATTTCTTTTTAGTTTTTCTCTCTTTTAGGATACTTAGATGGTTAATGACCAAGTTCATTACAAGTCCAACATTCAAAGATTTTCTTACCATCTTTTTCTCTTCATACCAGATGGGCTACTCCTTCAATCTTTCTATCCTCATTAGATATCGTACTACTAGCAAAATCTCCTCTAGTAGTTGTGCTCCTTGATAGACTAGGTCAAATATTCAATGCACTAAAAGCTATTTTAGTTCTGGTCAATTCTTTGATGTGGGAGCATCTTGACCCATCATACATTATGATGAATTTCATAATATTATAATATTTAAGTCATTTAGATTTTCCTATAACCATGTTGAAGAAATGGTTAAAATGCTTAATTTTGCATTGTGATGTATTAAAAACTAGAAAAAAATACATTTGCATTGTAATGGGAGTGCTTAAAGAAGCATTGAAAAATGTACAAGGGTTAAAAGAATGTGTTGGGTTGGTTAAAAAGGTGGTTGGAAAGTTTTAAACCACCAAAACCACTTTGAAATCATTGTATTGGTCGTTCAAAAGAGAGAGGAGTGAAGGAGAAGAAGAATAGATCATTTTGAAACAATTGGGTTTTAAAGAACTTTCCATTTTGATTGGTTTTAACTATTTTAGTATTAGTTCTAGGTATTGTACGGCTATGTAAAGCCTGGAACCCTTTTATTTTTTGTACATTTGAAGATTAGGATTAATAATATTCTTTCTCTTTTTGGTTTGGAACAATTTTGTTAAGTTTTGAAGAAGTTATGGTAGTTTTGGTAGAAGTGGTTGTTTGCAGATTTGAGGATGCCCAGATACAATCAGATTTAAAGGTTTTGTAAGGACATATTTGGATGAAAAAAAAACTATAGTTTTATTTATTGAAAATATATATGAACTAAATTTTATTTCCAATTGGTTTGAGGCGTTTTAATTCAAATATGTGTTAGTTATGTGCATTGTAATGAAGACTGGTTGTTAAGGATCTGTTTTGAAGTTACAGGCAATGATTGGTGCTTTTAGAAACAATTATGAATTGAAAAATTTAATGGCTTATATATTTAGAAAATAGACTCATATAGGGTTTATGGAAAATTATTATTTTTTTATTTGGAGTCTTTTTGAGAAAGTTATTAGATGCCCAAGGAAGGGTTAATGGTTTTACTTTTGATTTATGATAGAGAAAATAGGTCTACATGCAGAGACTATAACGTCTAATGGATTGAGTTTTTTTTGTATCATATTTTTATGTGTTTTATAATTTATAATTTGAAACAAAAAATCTAAAGGGTTTTTCAAAAAAATATCAAGCTTTAAAGTTATGATTAATGTACTCGGGTATAGCAGTCAGACCATGTGAATGGTAAAGTATTGTAAACCAGTTGGAAAGAGTTTTGTTTTGCCTCATGAGATGTCTTTAAAATGGAATTTATTTCATGGATAGTGAAGGAATAAGCATGTATTCCAACATTTGGTTTGAAATATCTCCAAATAGCACTCTTTCTGGACTGATTTTCCATAGTCAAAGACTTATACATGTGAAATTTTTGAGGTTCAAGTTTTGTGTTACATCATTCTTAGACTATCTAAGCTAATTCTCAACTACTTCAAGTCTTCCAAGAAATGTCTCCTTTTTGAAATCTTTGGTACAAGATATCAACAACTATATCATTTGAATTTTTGTTTTAAATAGTGGTGTTAAAGTCTTCAATATCTTCCATATAACATCATCATCTTGTTTGGTTCCTCCTTGAGATTTAATACCTATAGTGATTTCTAATATCATTCCTACATATGTTCTTATAGATTCATCTTCCATCATTTTGGCATCTTGAAAATGCACAAATCCAACTTTGTAGCCTCCACTTCTTAGAATGTGTATCACCATCAAAACTAGTTTCCAAACCTTTCCAAATCAAATGTGAATTAAAAAGTGACTTTACCTGATTGTATTCAATTCTAGGAAGTGCAGTAAATAGTGCTTCTCTAGGGCTCATGTTGCACATAAAAAGATCTCTTTCATCCTTGGTACAAGTTTCCAAATCCTTTTTAGCAATGATTTTTTTGTTTTTTTTTGTCAAGATCCAATATCTTGGACCCGTACATAGTAAATGTGTCTTCATATTTTCCTTCTAGCTATCATAGTTTGTTCGATCAAACTTTGGACTATCTTTCCTAAACATGCTCACTATGGATCTCCCAAAGTTGTTAAACTTTATCTTCAAGGATCTATGGCCTAATACCAATTATTAGAAATAATAGTCCACCAAGATAACTAGGGGGGAGGGTTGAATTAGTTATCCAACAATTAAAACTTTGATCTTCCTTAAATAAAACTTAACCATTCAACCAAAGTAAAAAAAAATCATAATAAGATACAAATAGACAATTACACAAAATATGATAACTATGGAAACCCTTGATTAGAGGGAAAACCCCAGTGGGAATGATGCCCACAAGATGATGTATTAATATAAATATTAATTGTTAGAGGAAGGACCCTGTTAGGAGTATATTACATCATTTAGTACATATGAGTCCCTATTAGGAGACTTTGAATCCCTTTAGGAGATTCCAACCCTATTTGGAGTTGTAGTACAATGTATGCAAGAAGAGCCCATTGCCCAAACATGCAATTTCAACTGCAAGAAGATCCTACTACTCAAGCATGCAATTTACTTTTATGTTCATCTTTCCTTTTTTCTATCAATTGAAACAATCATTGTTAGACCTTGTAGACTAGGTCATGAACCTTGGATCTAAATACTAAACCTTGGATCACACAATAGAACCTTGACAATGATGTTTCCTTCACTTCCACTCTCTCAACTTCACATTTTTCCCTCTCTATTGATCACAATAACCTTTGATCAATAAAATTCCATCTCTTATGATAAATGAAAATGTCCTTCCTTTATACTAGGTCCATTAAACAAATCCTTGAGTCAGTTGTTAGACCTTCTCAATTAATCATTATAGGATCGCATTAAGAACATATTACACTTAGCGATAATATTGATCTTACACCTTGCAACTTGTATATATTTTTGTACACATAATATTGTGATGAGAAAGCTTAGCCATGTCATCACCAACATGTCTTCTTCATATCCTCATCCTTAATTCTCAAAATAATAACTCTGTTAAGAGATATAACAAGATTACTAGAACATGCCTCTGTAAACTGCATCTTAATACAGACATCACCAAAACTTAGACAACTTCTTCCAGACTTATCATTTCTTCATTCGACATTAACTGCATATCCTAGATAGCTAGAAGTATTTCCCATAACCTTGGATAGTGAGAATACTCAACTAGTCATCGGTACCAACTTGATCTTTTTGTTGTTCTTCTGTTGGATATCACAAAAGACTGCTATGTTGAGATCGATGAAAAACACAGTCATGAATGTAATATATCATCATAGTAACATATCTACAATACTCCCATTTAAAAATATCATCAAAATTCATGCTTCCAACTTATTCACCACCACAATGTTGTTGTGGAGTGTTTTGGAGTTTGGAGGATGAGTCGGCGACAATCTCCCACATGTGAGGAATGTCATTCGTTGGTTTGTTGATTACTTTCTCAAATCCACTGCTCACCTAAAGACTATTTTAATCAACCAATTTTTTCAACACCTTACTTACTATTGGAAGAGGACCTCAATGTAACTTATTTCCCACTACAATATTGTAAGTAATGAGGTGAGAATAGTTATTAGTTCTATTTTTGAGATGCTTAAATGTCTTGTTAGAATTGAAATTAACAATTATATGAATATCATTGTATTCCATTTATTTGGAATATCATAATTTGAATTGCATTCTTATGAATCATGTATAATTATCAACCTTACTTTTTAAATCCACATTAGTTCAAGTACAAGATAGTAAAACATCTGTAATGATTTGTACTTATTTGATTCCTTGCTATAATGAAGTTAAATCTATAATCAAGAATCCATGAAATCAAGTATTGCTACAAGTTTGAAGAGTACATTTTTTAGATTTAATTATGATGGCACTTCATGTGGAAATCCAAGGACTATAGGTGTAGGCTATGCTATTTGGGATTCCAAGGGTTATCTAATTCTGGGATACTGCTAACAATCAAGAAGAGGTTCTAGCATTTGGCATTCTTATTTTGCCTTTGTGCAATAATTTTTCAAGGTATTTCACATCTTCTAGTTGAAGGTAACTTGATAGTCATCATCCATGCTGCCATAAACTTAAATTATCTTGATAAGAATCAAGTAAATGCTTAAGCAATTATGGCCATATTTACAACAATTTTAGGATGCAACAATAACACATGTTTATCATGAGGGTAACACTCTAATAGATGTGTTTGCTAACAGTTCAATTGATGAAATTGAGCTATAGAATTATGAGGCTTCTCCTGATTTGGTTGATTTTCATCATATTTCTACTACATTAGCTAAGGATTGATCCTCTCCCATATACATGCCTTAATAAATAATCCTTTTCTCACTTGGAGAGTTTTTTTTTTGTTGGTCTTTCTTATGTGGTTACATACATTAGCTTTATTCTTGATGTAGTATCACTTCACATTGTTAGTACACCATTCTTAATACTTGTCACCCATTGCTACAGAAGAAATGTCCACTTTCACATGTCATACGAAGTAGTCATGGGCACCAACTAGATGTCATACATATTTTTGAGTCTGCTAACAAATACATGTTGAGCTATCATTTTGCACTATTCTTGACAACATAAATCCTTTCAAGCTCCTCTCTTGAAAAGCTAATATGGGATCAACTCTAAGGTTTTAGGTGATCTTCTAACTTACTAGAATCTATTCAGTTGAAGATAAATGTATTTATTCATAGGGAGGCTTTTTTTGGTTCTAAATAATTTATATAAGATGTAGAATCTGCTAGCTATCTCAAAACAATA
Source organism: Cupressus sempervirens (assembly GCA_028749045.1). Classification (NCBI taxonomy): domain Eukaryota; kingdom Viridiplantae; phylum Streptophyta; class Pinopsida; order Cupressales; family Cupressaceae; genus Cupressus; species Cupressus sempervirens. The sequence goes on from CM053783.1 coordinate 396,682,504, forward strand.
AAGACACACAAAAATAAATATATTTTTCCATTTTTCTATTTTATAATGAATACAATCTAATAATGCAACTATATGAATTCCTAAATTAACCAAGTGTTTCATAAAAGTAAATAATAAATATTGGGTAACAAGAAGTTTAAGAAAATAACTTAGGAAAATAATGAATTCCATGAACATACATTCACAAAATATAATACACTTAGGAAAGAATCACTACACTCCAAATGTGAGTGCCAAAAGCATATATTATTGCATCAAAATAATGGCCTGGAATACATATTACATTCTTAAATTTGTAAGAAATTTTCTCCTCAATTTCTGTTGAGAGTGAGAGATATCTTTATGCAAACATATGCTTCTAAACTAATAAAAAAAATCTATTTATGTACAAACTAACTCTCTAACTAGTCCTTAGTAGGACTTCATCCATATTTATATCATTAAATGGATGCATGAGCCTTTACATGTATTAAAACAAAGAAAGAATCAAAAACTTAGAAGAAATCCATTAGATGATGTAGGAGTGTCTAGAAGTGCCAAAAAAAGAAGCTCTACATCCACTAGATGTTTGTAGGAGTTAAACTGCCATCATAATGCATTTTCGAAACATGGAAAGCTCTTAATTTAGAACTAGTAGTTAAGTATTGGCACACCTCTAACTTCTTCAAAAAAATTTGTTGTACCTCTCAAAAATTTCACCTCAAAAGCAGCATACCTAGTGCATCTACACACATGGTGCACCTATGCACCTCGGAAGTAGGTTCAAAAAATGCAAAATCTCACCAAGTGTCAAAACTGAAATTCTAGCTTCTAAGTTTTGTTCCCCTTTATACTAGAGCTATGTCTGGGTATTTACTCTTGAATTTCTCAATAATCTCCATGACTTTGGCTGCATTTAGAAAATCTAAAGCTTCATACTTGTCCTTCACCTTCTACGTATAATTTCCCACCTCAACGCAAGTCATTACAAAATCTCCTAGTTTTACATCCAAGTCTAGTAATGGTTCTTTAGTCTTGAATGCTTGTCTAATATCATCACCATTAGAAGATTCTTCAAAATTATTTCAAAATTTTTCAACAACTACTTTTACAGTCGTCAATTTATCTCTTGAATCATCTTCAAAAATATCTAAGCATACATCACTATAATGTTTCTTTGCCTCCAAAATTTGCTCTTGGGTTTGATCCTTTAGCTTATGGATATTTGTGTGTAATGTTTCCATTATGTTATTGCCACCCAAAATATTCTCTATCTAATCATCAATTTTATTTGACTCTTCTATTGTATATACATCCATTAAAATCTGATACCTTTTACCCTTGATCAACTGTAGTGCTTGTAAGTTCTTGCCCTAGGTATGTACTTCATCCATTAAACCAAAATCCTAGTTCAAAATTGCCACTAATTTATCTGCATTATCCTACATATGATGTAGCAGTTTAAGATTTCCTTGTATAATTTGTACATCTTTCTCTTAAAAACTTTCTCACCATTGTTGACAAGCTTTCAAAAATGGATCTATTTGCACAATATACTTATCTCTTTTCTCAAGTGCTACATTTAAAGTCTCCTTAGGATATTCAAGATTTTAAGGGATCAACTGTTGGAAATATTCTAGACTATACTAAGTTACTAAGAGGGGAGGGGTGAATCACTAACTTTTAAAACTTTTAGAATTTCAACTCTTAATCCAAACATCTAATTAGCATTTAATCCTTCACATATAATCTAATCTAATTGCATGCATAATAAACTGAAAACATGAAAGCATTCACAACACTGTGACACAAAGATTTGGTGACCCAAAAACCTTCCAAATAGAAAGTAAAACTAGCATGGGGATGGTATCCACAAGCTTTAGTACTACAATATATAGTTGGCCTATTAAGGCTTACATTGATCACTATTGATGATTTTCCCTTTTCAGTGCAATAAGGACTGCTAGGTCCACCTTGTGAAAGGATTTACAAACATACAATGAAGTATGAACTTGGCAAAGAAATTTTCAAAAGACTGTTAGGTCTACCTTGTTAGAGGATTTGTTAGGTTCACTCTTTCTGCTTTTCTCTTAATATATTTGATTACATTGCATTCATATTTACATTCACATTCACATTACTTCATACTTGGATGTGATACAATTCATTACATATATATACCAATCCAATTATACAAATTACAAAGTTGACCACAATACAAGTTTACACCAATATTATAAAGTTGGCCTAAATGAAGACATTCAATTTCTAAAGATTGGCTTGGTGAGGTTCTGATACTTGACATCTACTATCAATGCTCATCATCATCATGCACTTGGTAGATGTAGAAGCTCGACCCATATTGATCAACTCTAAGTAGTCTTGAACTTGGTCTGCACTAGTGACTTGGCAGATACTATGAAACTCATGATATCACTATCTCCTTGAGCTTGGTATAAACTAAGTCACTTGGTTAACATTGAGTAGATTAGTTAACATTGAACTCGCATCACATAAACTATCACCTCAGCGAGCACTACATAGCTTGGTTTGCTAGTAAACTCGCCATACACTAAGATGTACATTTTGTTGGAGTTCTTTCTGGTAAAGAACATATCAGGTGGATTTAAACCTGATACCAAGAAACAAAGACCAGGGACCAGCCTAGGGATGAGCTAAATCCTATGTTTAGCAAGGCTAAATCTTAGTTTTGGACCAATTAATAGAGTCAACAAGACTCACTTCACTTTAGGCTCTACTAAGCCAAGGTGGGAAAACCTAAGGGATCTATCTTATTAAATTGATACTCTTCTATGCAATATTACCCTCTATAGAACAAATGGTCAATATCTTCTATGATCTACTGATAAACATCTTGATTGCAGTAGCTAATTACAACCAAGAAAGTAATAGAAAACAATCCATGACCCATAATTCTAGTTCTTCAGTACATAAAATGGGAAATTGATATTCATTTTAAGTTTGATCTCTCAACATAACCCGGGTATGCAACAATAGAGAACATGTATCCTTCAAGTTGGTTAGTCCCTTATCTATTGGGCATCAACTAAACCTTAACATGCAGATGAATACCTAAAACATACTCATACATTCAAGCATATGATCTATCTATTTGACTTGCAAATAAACATCAATCTTCATAACAACTCTCATACTTATGATGAAATCCTTCTGGTGTAACTTGCAATCCCATCAGTATAAATAGGATATCCCAAGATGCTCTGTTATTTGGAATGGTTTCTTAAAAGCCAGGGACTTGGCTAACTCAAAAATCTCCTAGAAGCTGGGCAATGGGGAGAACATTCTGTTCTAGTCTAACTATTGGCTTTCTTAGGGCCCCCTTATGAACAAACCTAGCTATGGATTATGGACTAATGATTGCATCAACCTTTATGGGCACAAAGTCAGCAATTACAAGACCGAATTGAGGTGGAGGGACCTTTCCATTATCTCAGAGGACCTCAAACCAATCATGATCATGCTTAATTCCTTATCCCTTAGAATTAATAAGGATGAACTAGTTTGGAGGGATAATGCCAATGGGCTCTATTCGGTTGCGTCTAGGTACTCTACTTTATGGAGCTTAAAAGAGTCTCCCCCTTGGTTGAGGGCTTGGTTCCTTGGCCTCACACCAAAAGTCAACATTTTTTTTGGTTGGCTCCTTAGGATAAAACTCTCACCCAAGAAAATCTCATCAAAAGAGGTCACATCATGCCCACCAGATGTGTTTTGTGTAAAGATGTGTCGGAGTTAGGTAACCATATGTTTGTTCACTATCCTTACTCCAGGACAGTTTGGGGCTTCCTCACCTAGGACTTAGGCCACAACTGGTGCTTTCCTTCTAACCTTCTAGACTTTTTTTGTCAATGGCATGGCATGTTCAATGGGTTTGTCTTGCAGGAAATTAGCTCCTGGATCCCGGCCCATTTTTGTTGGAGCATATGGAAGGAGAGAAACAATCAAATTTTTAGAGATAGGGAGGAGCCAGCTTTAGTTTTTGGGAGAAAGATCTTCAATAACATAAAGGAAAACTTTTTTGTGAGGAAGGAGGGTGATTTTGAGATTGGAGGTAGGAAAAAGGAGAAGGTAAAAGACAGAGCGAGGAAAAGAGAGGAAGCCAAGTGGCTCATCCCCCCTGAAGGTTGGCATAAAGCCAACTTCGACGGAGCCTCCAAGGGCAACCCTGGATCCTCAGGTAGTGGAGGTGTGATAAGGAATGAAAATGGAGATTGTATTGTGGTTTTTTCTCTCCTGTTGGGATTCCAAACAAATCATTTTGTGGAAGCCAATGCCACATGCAATGTAGTAAATTTGGCTTTTGAAATTGGGGTTACCAATTTATGGCTCGAAGGAGACTCGAATAACATTGTAAAGTTCATCAATGGAAACTCACATCCATCATGGAAGATTGCAAATCTTATCGATGAGACTCGTGTGACCCTTTCCAAATTTAACAGAATCCACGTCACTCTTCCTTTTCAGAAAGAAAACCTGGTTGCCGATAGGTTTGTGAATATAGGGGTTGGCACAGACCAAAAAATGACTTGGCTTCGTGGAACTTGTTTACTGATGGACGTTAAAAGTTTGATCGACTTGGATAAAATCCAAGGAAGTATGAAGAAAATCAAGCTATAATTATGAATATGAAGGTTTTAAGAAATAAGGGTACTTTTCAAGATGGAAGCATGGGAAATCATAAATGCAGTTCTCCATTATTGATTAATTCACACACTTTGTGGGTTGTTTTTTGCAATTGCTTCTGGGGCAATAGCAGGGTTATTTTTCTCGATTCATTACTAACTCTCAAAGGTCCATTTCAGTCACAGAGTGAAGAGCACATGAGTAGAGAGGGTGTGCAGTGTTTGGAAAGGGTAGGTGAGAGATGTAGAAAGGAGCTGGTGGGAGATTTTGAGAAATGGAGAAGTAGGCCAAAAGTGTGGGAAAATCTTGAAGAGGGTGGGGTTACCAATTATATCATAAAGCTGCACAGATTCGATTAGGAGGTGACCAAAAGTATGGTGGGGTCCTGGAAGGATGGCAGGGTGAAGGTGAATGGTGTCTACTTCCAAATAACAAAGGAGATGATTGCGACTGTCACCAAAATCCCAATTGAGGGTTTTAAATTCTTTAGGCATAAGAAGCTCTCAGCCAATGTAGTTAAATACTTTATGGAGACTGAGAAGGAATTGAAGGTGCTAAAAAATATTGACACCTACTATGTCCCCAACTCCATGAAGAAGTGGTGGAAGTATATTCTGAAAGTTGTTATCGAGTACATTACTTCGGACCCTACGTTTGATAGAGCTCGTACCCACCACTTTGTTATATTGAATCATTTTTGACATAATGCCAAAATCTCCTTTCCTTAATATCTATTAACCTCTATGAGCAAGGCAATGGACAGCTTCAAAAAGAAGCCCACCGCAAACCCATCTCTACATGAGGGATTGCTACTGCTTATCCATGAGCACTTCAAGGCTGAGACTATAAGTATCACTCCCCCTCAGGCAGAGAATGTGGAGTCTGGTAGTTCTAGTTACTCCTCTGACTCAGATAAAATATAGAGCCTCATATCTAAGAAAAGTGGGATCTCTTCTTCATTTAAAGAAGCAACTTACCAAGCTAAAAAATTGCCCTCCCCCATTACCCTTAGTAGAAAAAGCCCTAAGGATCTCAGGCAGAAGCCTCCAAAGAAGGCTGAGGAGGGAGACAGTGATGAGGAGGAGGAGCCAGAGTTTGAGGAGGTGGTTAAGGAGATGCAGGAGGAAATTAAGGAGGAAAGTGGAAGGAAGAAATGCAAGAGGGAGACTTTGGAGAAAGTACACTCTTAGTTTGAGGAAGCATCTATGCTGCCCCTTTCTCCTGTCCATCTCCAACCTGAGGAGTAGAAAGAGGAGGAAGCTGGGTATGTGGAAGGGGAAGTGTATACCAATGATAGGAGGAAAGCTTGAATAAAGACTTCGAAGATTGGCATCTTCAGGGAGGCCATGAATCCCGAAATCCTCGTGGAAAATCAATAAGAACAATGATTGGAAGAATTCATTGACCCGACAATTATGGCTATTTCAGACAGAGCTAGGGAGACAAGGATGAACATCTTGAATAATGCTCGTAATAGTATGATTAAAAATTTTAGATCAATCAAATGGCTTTTCCACAAGCTGGAGGAGGTTAAAGATCAAGTGAAACATTTTGAGGCAATAAGGAAAGGGATGGATGCTAATAGGAGGATGGATTCAGCGTAAGGCTCAGTCTAGCAGAAAAAAGGATACATAACTTGATGTTCTCTTTGTTAAGCTCCATTAACAACAACATCATCTCTCTTATGGGTTAGATCAAAGATAGAGAAATGTAGGATGATGATGAAGGAAAAGATAGGGATGAAGCCAGGATGGAGGATGACTTTGCAAAGGTTAACACCATTCCTAATCAGGACTAGGGGAACCAAAGGGCACAATAGTTGGAAGCAAAGGAGAATCAACTGGCCTTCAAGGCTGCTCAGGTTATGCAAGAGTTGGAGTGAAAGAATGAGGAATAACTCTCGCCTGTTCTTTTTTTTCAATTGTCTTTTGGCTTTTTGTTCTCGCTTTAGGCCATGGTTTTTCTTATTTTATTTTTTCCCTGGTCTTTTCTCATAACTCTACTTTTTGGCTAGGCTTTATGCTTATTATCAACCTTTGAACTTATTCTTTTTTGGCTAGGCTTTCATGCTTATTATCATCCTTTTATGTTTTAACTTTTGGGTTTCAAGATCCCTGTAAAACCTGTTTATCTAATAAAAAACACACATTTACTTGGCTTCTTTGTTCCAACAACAAGTTCATCCTTATATACTATCTTAAGGGGTTGCAACTGAGTTTAAGACCTTAGTTCTTAAGCATAGAACATTGCAAGTAACAGAAGCATGAGATGAGAATTAGAATGAAACTAAGAAGCTTAAACTCTTTGCATTAATTTTATTGAAAATAATACATCATCTGGATATCAAAATTCATAAGAGAACACCAAGAGATGATTGTGTAATATAACAATGCTTCAAAAGAGATACAATATGTTGTTCATAACAGGAAAAATAATGAGAAAACTAGTATCACAACTCTGAAAATTGGAGCCAACCTTGTGGTCTCATAGGTCCTAAAAATTGGAACCATTACAAAGAGCAGAAAAGGAAGATATATAGGAGAGAAGATCTTTTAGGAAATGACAATCTGAACTTGACATCTGTCCCACTGAAAAAATCTTCAATCTGAAGTTGCTGAAACTGAACTTCCCCATCTATCTGCACTTGAAAACCATAAATGATGCCAAAATATCTGATATAGTTCCAATTAAAAATATGCAAATATCCCATGGAGAAATATCAAGAAATCATCACAATCTATACTGATGTTCCAAAAATCTAATTTCAACATGTCACAATTGCTCTATTGTGAAAATCAACTTGTGTTGTTGCCAAAAACATAACTACTCCCAATTGCATCAAAAACATTCAATTCATCCTTACAAATGCTGGAGAAGTCAAATTAGATGAAAATATCTCTATATCTTATTGCAATTTCATCTGCAACATTAAATTTGCAAATTTCACTATGAAGCCCTTGAAATTAGAAAACCTCCTGTAGCTACTACCGGTTGATACCTGCTCAAAATCTGACTTCAAAAATGGAAAATTTTCTCTTTCCTAATTTTGATGGTATATTACACTTCACATTTTGGATTAAAAATGCCCCCTTGAGACCATTCTGAAAACGTGGCCTCCATGACTGAACATAACCATTAAAATTGAATATTTTTAAAAATCATATAGTATGAACTATATAACTTTAAAAATAATTTAAATCTATGAACTTTGAAATTCATATGTTCACATCCATTGGATTTTGATTTTTAAATCATTTTCAATTCCCCCTATCTCCAAGTCCACTTGTCAATCATTTATTTGTTGAGCGGGCCCCACTTCATGTTTTCACCTAAAATAACTTTTAATTTGAAGCCTACAATATTATGACCAAATCGTAATATCGTAGCGCATGAATCCATCCACCTTGATGATATAATAATTAACATAATAATCATTTCAACTCCCCCTTCATCTCCATTGTAGCATCTTTAGCTCAATTTTGACCTCCTCTGACCCTACGACAAGGCAAACCTGTAATATCGGACCACTTCATTCTCAAGCCTCTAATCATACGAAAAAATTGTAGCATCACATGACACTCTCACAGGCCTCCAAATCCTATGGAAAAATAATTTTTGTAGCATCTCACCTTTAAGATTTTTTTTGTATGATCTCTTGACTAGGCCCAACATAGCATCATATCATCATGCATCTTTGGTCACGATCTCATGGTGGAATCGTAACATCATGACCCTTTCAAAGTCGGCTGCCGACCATACAACATGGTCATAATATCAGAGCCCTTTTGGGATCTACCTCCTGACCACATGAGAGGTCAAAATTATGTTGAATACACATGCTAGTAGGCTAGCCAAGACCTCCATAGACTTGGCACCTTACAACACATGAGTCTTTAGACACATTATGGTTTGTGTGCCCGTGGTTTTAAACATTATAAAATCAACTCAGTGGAAAAATGTGGGATAAAAGTGTTAAACATATCCACCTTCTTCCCTGCTCCAATCATGGATTATCCTTGTGCTTTCGGCTTCAATTAATACACGTGGGTTTGCAACTTCATTCTTTGCTATGGGTGACATGTTGACTTCAAACATTGGTTTGCCTTATCAAAAAATGTGGATGCATCCTCTGTCTATTGTGAGGGTCTCTGTCCTCTTCCTATGTGGGCTGCTAGGCATGGATTGCCTCTGATGCATGTTGTCCATGCTCCAATAATGTGGAAACTCTATTTTTATGCATGGATTTTCTATGTTGTGGCTTCAACTCACTTGGTGTAGGGATCTCCCCCTTTCTTTTTGCTGAACCATAGATGTCATCTATTTCAATGCTATGGAATTCTTATGCCTCCTTTGGATGCCCTTCAAAATTTACTATGATGGAGTTCCCTCTTCCTATGTATGGATGACTCCTTGCCTGGTGACACCTAGGTTCTTCTGCTTCCACGAGGCTTGGTTGCTCCCCTACATGGCGTGAATTTTCTTTCTAAAAACTTGGATCCCCATTGCAAAGTTGTGAAATGTTTCCTTGATGTGACTTTTTCACTGAAATGAATGCATGGACTATATTTTACATGCCCCCCTACACTCTTATATGTTGGATACTTTTCCTTCTTGCTGGTCATGCCATCTCCAATGCTGCTTATTCTTATTCCCTTAACATGGAATATGGGTGCCCACATAACTCGTGATTTATCTTTATGTCAAAATCACTATGCATCTCCACAATGAAAGATTTATGTATTTTAAAAACGCTCAACATTCTCTAAATTTTGACTTGAAGTAAGAATACAATCCATTCATATCTACCTTGTTATTCATTTTGAACATTGTACATTCAAGCAAAAGGCCCCTTGCACCTATTGGACTCCCTTATAATTCACAAAGTGTCTAATCCAACATATTTATTAAACTCAAATGATGAAAATGCATATGATGAAACATTATAATCAATTAAAATTAGTACCAATTCTTCCTCAAAATATTCGACTTGAACATAATCTTTATTAGTCTAATGGAATCAGTCGGACCCCAAAGTGGGTCCGGCTAAATTTTTTTTTGTTTTCGAACAACTGATTTTGTAAACTGATCCATTAAACATCTCAAACTAACTGGAATCAAATTTATTAAAATTTCACCACTAAAAACTTATTTTAAATCATTTCTACACCACTATGAAATTTGTGCCAAGAGGCCTGTTTCCTGACTTTAGAAACTGCTATAAACACCTAGTCAAGCTCCAAAACTCAGGATCTCTATTCTCTCTGACACATTCAATAGGACTAAAAGATCTTATCACATGGCAACATTAAGTTCAAAAGATATCGATCTCTGAACATTCCTACTTAAATTCACCTGTGAATAAACATGTCAAAAAGATGGAAATTGCATTTGGTTTTGGCCTTGAAAACTAGGCAAACAAGCAGTTGAGATTTTGAAAATTGGGGCATTGATACTTTGTAATGAGGAGAATGTAATTATGTGATTTGGGCTCATGACGAATTATGGGGCACATTTGGAAAATGTCTGAAGTTGGCTACTTGGATTCACAGGATAATTAACATCAATAAAAGTGTTTTTTGCAAATGGAATGGCTGTGGAAAAGTGTGCAAACAGATTTTTCAAGACTTATAAACTGGCACACTTGAAATATTTTTGGAGTAGAATACAGGGGAACAAACCATTCAATCCCACCAATCATGAACTCAAAGAAATGACATCCCGAACAGGGCTCCCAATCAATCTGCACTTCTGATTACTTGTGAAACTTTATAAATTGCAAATGGAATTGCATTTGAAGACTGATCAAATGGATTCATCATAAGCTCAAATATGGAACATAGAAAGCATCTGACCCCTAAAATATGATGCAAGATAAATTTTCTTATTTGGGTCAATTGGTCAAAAGTTATAGCTTGTCAAATAGGGCTACCCAAAATTATGAACAATATGCAGATTTACAACAGAGGTAACTGAACAACTTTGAGGGGTTTGAAACCTAGTGAAATGGATTTGAAATGACTTGAAACTTCGAACATATGTTCTTTGATATACATACTAAACATCCTTAAAGTGGCAAGTCATGAATCTTAACTGGGTAAAAGATATTCAAAGGAAAACATGCCCTCTTGTCGATGTTTTACACTTAGGTAGAAAATGCAAAATGACACTAGCACAAAATGGGACTTCGTAGAATGATTCAAGATGTCATTTTATCATCATAGAACACATGGACAGGCTGAATATAGGGTATTAGAGACATAAAACACCACTTAGGCATTAAGACAAAAGCCAAGCACAAAAGCATGAAAAGCGTTCATAGGGGGCAAAACTTGGATTAGGTACTCAAAATGGAAATGCAATTTTGAGCACCAAAACATTTTACACACTAATCTTCACTGTAACTCTACCTAATTGATAATCCTAGGATTTGTCCAAAGGACTCAATAGAAACTATAGAACTCGGTGACAACTAAAATGCTTGGCAAACACTATTAATTGTACAATAAGTTTGGTAGCTATATACAATCTGAATAAGTGTGTGTCACTAATAAAAAAATTTACTAATAAGTCAACAATATCCCCCTTTAGTATTAGTGACAAAAACACTTATCATCCAAAATTGAGTTTTAAATGTTTTCTTCATATGTTTTATCCATCACGTTGTGATACTAGCTCGGTAGAGTATACTATTTTTGAGATTTTTCAAAATAAATTTTTTAAGATATATATCTATACATGGTAATGTTCTTTCATATAATAATATACATATTTTTACTATATACAACATATCTTTCTCTACACATCTTTCTCCCCCATTGATTTTACAGCTTATTACATTTTCTCCCCCATAACTGATATCTTTCTTCCCCTTTTTGACATTGATGCCAAAGATTTATTCTATTTACATAGTAACACCAAAATGTGATAAAAATTTTAAATGTACTTTGAGAATGGTTGCCAAAGTTTTATCCCAATTGTCTTGCAGGACCTTACATGTGTGAAGCACAATTTGTACTTCTGTTGATAATTTTATCATATGGTTTGCTAGGGAGAAGTTATTGTCATGGATGAGAGTTTTAGAATATACATTGTACTTTTGTAGTGCATTCATGTTAGGAAGAATCATGTTTTGTATATCTACCAATGTAGATCTAATCCTTGCTTCTTCTCTGAGCAATTCTACTTGCATCTCTGTCAAAAATATTATCTTCTTGAAATGTGCAGAGCTTGAACTAGGGTGAAGTTGCAACTATTGATCACTTGACTTAAGATATTCATCTATTTTGGACAATTTGTCCTTTATTTCCTTGGTAAACTCAAAAACATTACATAGCTTACCAAAAACTGATGATAAATTTGTGCAAGATAATTCCAAAGAACCCAAGATTGTAGAAAGTTCTACTTGATAAATAACTATTTTTTGAGCAATATTCTCCAACAATTTATTATCAAACTTCTTTTCTGCCTTCTACACTAACTTATCCTGTCCATCAGTACCTTCATTAAAATTTTGAACTGCCTTTTCTAGCTTAAAAAAAAATTGGTTGTGAAGAATTAACCTCAATACCTGTGGCCTTTGCCAAAATTTTCTTTTCATCTTCAATAATTTTAAATTCCTTATCTCTTTCCTCTCTTAATCTTTGCTATTTAGCTTTCTTCTAGAGGATTTCACCAAATGAATGCATTTGGTCTAGATTAAGCTTGGAAATTTCCCAATTTGGGATTACAATTTCCTCATCTAAATCTTTTTCTTCCTCCATCTCTTTTCCTTTACCCAAAATTTTTGTGCTTGGTTGAACCTTGGGCTCAACTGTTCTTACACTTATTACTTGTGTGCTTGGAAAAGAAATAATAGTAGACATGCTAGGACTAGCTATAAAGTTGATACTACACTTGTTGAAGGAATACTAATATAAATTCCTGAACAATCCAAAATTGATGTGCTCAAAACTAAAGTATCCAACTCAGTAGAAGAGGGAAGAGTTTGTAGCTTGGTAGATGAAGTGGAGGTCACTTCTATCAATGATGTGGTAAGCTGAGTGGGAGAAAAGAGTGATTGGATGTCTGTACTTACACTGGTAGTCACAATCAAACTTTCTAGGGCTATCTCCACACTTGATGTTATCACTAGTTTTCTCAAAGAATGAGGAAGTGAGGCAATCACTGTTGCTACTATTTTAATTAAATCAATTTCTTCATCATCTTTCTTTTCTTCCTCAATAGCCTCTTTCCCTTGCTCCTCTTCATCATTCTCCTTATCTTTATCTTCATGATCATCTTTTACATCAACTAGAAAATCACTTGGTTTGTGTAATGGATAGATATTTTTCCAAGTGTTTGTTGCATTCCTTACAATTTTTTTAATGTCTTTCATCAAAATCAAGAAAGTATTGAATTTCAGAGCCAGTTTTTATTCATTTTTCTTCAGTGACTCTTTTACCTTTGCATCTATTATGCTCGATATAAGCTACCTTAGAATTTTCCCATATATGTCTTTGATAGTTTGCATAGAAAATTCTCATCTTGGATTTATTTTCTCCAACAAATTATTGGGAATCTAAGAAGCAACCTAGTCTACAAACTATTTCCATTTGCCTATCTTGTCCATGACCATCATATCTTCTATTTGCTTCTACTCTTCTACTATTCTAATTTCATACTTTAATGATTTGAATTTTTTTTATATTGGCTTCTACTTATACATCTTTCAATCTCTCTTCAAAGGTGGGTGGAGGTTTTCTAATATAATATCTCCTCCTTCCTTGTCAAATTTCTTCCTTGAGGTTCTCCCTATAAATACTACATAGGATTGCTTTGGTGGGTAGGTGATAATTATCTTGCCATTTTTCCTTAATGGCTCTTCTTCCTTAGATTTTTCCTCATCCTCACCTATTCCCTCAGTCAAAAAAAGGGTAGAACTTGTTTTTCAGTTTTGCAATTCTTTTCTTTCCTTTGTTAACCACCTAAGGGAGCTTTATTTCTAGTTCAATCTAGATTTTTGCTTCATCATATGTGCCAAAATATGCAGCCTTAGGATCATTTGGTTCATTGATGAGAGCCTCAATGATATCTTTGGTTTCATTAATATTGACCTCATATCCAAGAGGTTTCACCCATGTTATTCTAGACTTAACTACTTGAATGTAAACCTTATCACTATCCACCATAAAACATACATAATCCTTATAATCTTGAACTAGTTTAGTGGGGATTCAATATCTATTGTTCATTTTCTTCTTAATTCCATCAAAATAATTGTCCATAATGCTATTATAGTTTTAACCCATTTCAGCAATATACTTATTTATTTGATATAACACAGGCACATCTTTTCTCGAAACAATAGTGCCTTTTAAAGGAAAAATTTTTGAACATAAAAGAATAGACAAATTAATAAGGAACCAAACTTACATGGGTTATTCTTTGATGTCCTTATGCTTTGCATATTCTTGTTGAACTGCTTCAATAGTATCTCAACAAGGTCAAAAGATAAATTGTTCTTTACAACTTTGTATGCCAAGTCTACAGCTTCACATGATACACCGTTCAACCTATTAGTGCTGTAAATCTTATGTGCAATAATGTGATTTTTGAATTTCAACTCCAGGTCTAAGACACTACTAATTTTCATTCCTTTGTCATTCCATTCTGCTAGGGTTTTCTTTTCAATTTTAGACTGACCTAGGGTTTTCATCATCTTGGCTTTGGCTAACATTGGGAGACCAATGATTCAATGAATCATCTTCTTTGTTATCAACACTATTTGTTCCAACCACAACTGTGCATTATTCACCTAACTAAGGATAAGCCTAATCCATTTTAATTGAAAGTTATGGGGCATGTGAGGGATGTGAGTTAACCCTTTTCTTTCTAGGTGTTGGTACTTAGGTTTCAAAACTCCATTCAGTGATAACTTATCTAGGGCATCATCCATTTCCAAAGTACCAATCTCTTGAATAAAACATTTAAGATGAGTGTGAATATCATTGATCAAAAGTACCTTTGGAGGTATTTGTGACTATGCTCCACTTAGATCTAGGGTTTGAGTGACTATAGGAGTGAGCTTGAAGTCTAGTGCCTTCCATTCCACTACACAAACCAACATGTTTAAACATCGCTTTGCCTTGCTATTGTTGGATGTCATCTTCACTCGATAGGGTTTTGAGAGAATTCAAAAACTTTCTCTGTCAATTCACTCAAATCGCTTGAATGCTCTGAAGATCACACTTTGCAATAACTCTTCAAAAAAAATTTAGTAAAAATGACGTCAATTTCATGCCTTTTGTCAAAATTTTGCCTTAAATTTTCAAGATGAAAGGTAAATTAATTAATATCATGTTGATAGACTACCATTGAATATTTTGCATTGAACACTCGGCAAAGTCTTCATGACTCAGTGACTATATGCATCTTCATTACTCCCAACTTCATTCGATAAATTCTTTGACCCAACCTCACTTGATAGGGAAGGTAACTTGGTAGACACTAGTACCCTTTTACTTGCTGATCCCTTTGTATCCTGAATATAGATTTGGATCATTTTTTCATTACAATCTAGAACTATTTTGGATATTTTCTTTAAAAGCCTAGTTCTAGTTCTCCCTTGAGATCTTAAGTGGAAATGGTAGAGCCACCCAATTCTTGAGTGACTTGATCACCATTGCTTGGACATGTATCCTCAGTAGACATTGGAACCCATTGTTGTCTCATCTATTTTAAGATGTTATTATCTTTTGTCTTCTTCTCATCTTCAATTCTACTAGTATTCATGCAGTTCTTGGCAAGATGACCAAGTTCTATACAAATGAAACATCTTTTAGGAGTATCTCTTTTCCTCAAATGATGCTTTACATAATTCATTCCAATGTGTCAAAATTCTCCACAATAATGATATTTGCACCAAGTATTGTAGTCCCAACCAAATATTGCTTTCACAATCTGCTTTATTTGATCTAATATCTTGGTTTTTCACATTGATGACTTGTGTCCATGTTTCTTACATTTGTGACATTTGGCTTCAAATCTTGGTTTTTGTTTACATTCATTAGCCTTATGACCATGCTAATTGCAATTGTAGCACTTCCCATTGAATTTTTCTTTTCCATTGCTCCAACATTTTTTTGATGTATGACGTATCTTACCACAATGGTTGCAAGTAGGTCTTTTATTCTTTTGAGCTCCTTGCTTGGATGATTCTCTTTCTTTTGTATATCTAATTCCTACTTTTCAATTTTGTCTATAGAGATTTTTTATTATTCAATTGAATCATGTCAGCTTTGGATTTCATCATTCTTTCATTGATTTGCATTTTAGAGTTTAGATCATTTTGTAATATTTCATTGGTTTGCCTTTCAAAGTTTAGATCATTTCACAATATTTTATTTTCAAATCTTAGGCTCATGATTTCCTCATTTGCATTGGAGAGCTATTCAATAAGATCTACTTGTTGAAGGGATTGGTTCTGAATTTCATTGTTCCTTCCATCTATCTCTTCTTTTATCTTGTTTTTTTGCTTCATGATTTCACATAGCCTTACTAATTGAATTTCTTGTTCTCTTCTTATTTTTCTTACTTCTTCTTGTATGAAACCTTTTTTCTCTAGGAGTTCTTTGATTTCTTCATTAGCTTCATCTAAGTTGTTTGAATGAAGGTCTTTAACTCTTTCTTCAATGTAGAGATGATCATTCATTTGAATTGCAAGTTCTTTTCTTCTTTTCAAGGATTAAGAGAGTTTCTCCTTTGCTTTCTTGAGTTGGGCAATGGCCATTTCCAAATCTAGCTTCTCATTGTCAATAGCTTTGTCAAGTTTGAATATCTTCACAGCCTTGATCTTTGCTGAAACTATTAAAGTTTCTCTTATAAACCACAAAGCTCTGATAGCAATTGTTGGAAATATTCTAGACTATGCTAAGTTATTGAGAGGGGAGACATGAATTAATAACTTCTAAAACTTTTACAATTTCAACTCTTAATCCAAAAATCCAATTAGCATTTAATCATTCCCATATAATATGATCTAATTGCATGCATAATAAATTGAAAACATGAAAGAATTCATAACACTATAATACAGAGATTTGGTGACCCAAAAAACTTCCAAATAGAAAGTAAAAATAGGGTGGTGATGATATCCACAAGCTTTAGTACTGCAGTATAAAGTTGGCATATTATGGCTTACATTGATCACTTCTGATGATTTTCCCTATTAGAAGCAATAAGGACTATTAGGTCCACCTTGTGAAAGGATTTACAAACATACAATGAAATATGCACTCAGTAAAGAGATTTACAAAAGACTATTAGGTGTAGCTTGTTAAAGGATTTGTCTGATCCACCTATTAGGATGAAGCAATAGATAATCTCTAATCTATAACTTGGTTTGCTGAATGAGATTCCTTTATGTACTAATCACCTTGCTGTGATAGATATTTCTTTGTTGCTCCTTATACCATTGTAGCCTTTGTAATTTTCTCTGAATATATTCAATTACATTGCATTCATATTCACATTCAAATTCCTTCATACTTGGATATGATACAATTCAATACATATATATACCAATCCAATTATACAAATTACAAAGTTGTTCACAATACAAGTTTACACAAATATTACAAAGTCAACCCAAATGAAGACACTCAGGTTCTAAAGACTGACTCAGTGAGGTTCTGATACTTGACATCTAGTGGTAATGCCTAGAATCATCATGCACTCAGTAGACATATAAGCTTGGTCCATACTAGTCACTTCCAAGTAGTCTTGAACTCAGTTTGCATTGGTGACTTGATAGATACTATGAAACTCGTCATATAAACTAAGTCTCTTGGTTTACATTTTATGACTCAGTAAACACTATCTCCTCAAGCTCAATATAAAAAGAGTCACTTGGTTAACACTAACTATCTTGGTTAACATTGGAATCACATCACATAAATTGCAAACTTGGTGAACACTACATAGCTTGGTTTGCACCAGTAAACTTGACATACACTAAGATGCACAGTTTACACTACTGATCTTCACTATAACTGTAACTGCTTAGTAATGAGTGGGATTTTTTCAAAGGACTTGGTAGGAACTATAGAATTCAGTGACAATTGAAGTGCTTGGCAAGCATTGTTAATTTTATAGTAAGCTCAGTAGCTATATACAATCTAAATAAGTTTGTGTCACTAATAACAAACTTGACTGATATGTCAACACCAAAAACTTCATCCAAACATCCTTTTAGTATCTCATTATGTTTCTAAAGTGTTATCAATTTTATCTTATCCTATTCTAAGTGCCTAAATACTTCTTTGATTCTTGTTGTTACCATTAACTTGGTAGTCTCCAACATTGGTTTCCCAAGCATAACCTCCCTTATCTAATAATCTCTTGGAGTCAATTCCTCAATATCTACATGTGGAGGAGTGATAACAACATGTGCATACAAGTCTTGATTCTGATAACTCATGATAAAGGTGTTGGAAATATAGATGAAGTAACTGAGAGGGGAGGGGTGAATCAGTTACCACAAAAAATAGTTCCAAAAATCTCTTAGATGTCTATAATGCTTACTGCTAAAACTTGGTAAATAGTGTAGAAATATTGTAACTTGTTAAGTTAACTAGTTACTGATCATCTAGCATTCAAAGTTATTAATATGCATGCACATGTTAACTAAATGAACACAAGAGGCACTAAATTTAATGTGGAAACCCAATATGAGAAAAACCACCAAGTAACTAGTCATCAATTTTCACTCTTCTGAAGTGAGCCCTATTAGGAGCCAACCCTGTTAAAGGTTAAAATACACATTGTTAGGTGTGACCTTGTTAGAGGATTTAATCACCCTATTAGGAGTGGCGTGGTTAGAGGTCTTTAGAAAAATTCAACTGAATTGTCACCTTGTTAGAGGATTTATAAAATGGCTATTAAAACAACTCTGTAAAGAGATTTTGAATTCACTATTACAATGATTAGAAATCAACAACAAAATGACCTGAATGATATGCAACTTATCTTTTTCTGATTATAGATCTATGTTATACTTTATTGGATCCTTACTGATCAAATACAACTTTGCAACTCCTCCAGGATATCTAATCCTTCATTAGAATTTTCTCTTTATTCGCTTATTTCTTCCTCATCCTTATACTTGCATCCATACACACACATTATTCCATAACTTGAACATCTATATATATACCTTTCAGATTATCAAGTTAGCTCAAATATAAGTTACAACAACTAAGAAAACATCAGTTGGCTACATTTATTCCACAAAACAATCAAAATAATAAAATCCTTCGCTGGCCGACTCAGCTCGATAACCACTGTTCTAGAATGGTTTTCTAGTGTTAACAAGTGAAGCTCAGTAAACATTGCAAATCCTACAAAAGTCCTTTTGAGACCAAGTGAACTCGATTAGCACTAACCTTCCTTTGTTGACCTTGTGAGCTCAGTAGAAGCTAACTTTTTGCCATATTTCCTTCGATGACCGAGTTATCTTGGTAGACACTAACTTTTTACCACATTTTCTTTGATGACCAAGTGAGCTCGGTAGAAGCTAACTTTACTTTTCTAACCTTTTGAGCTTGGTAGAAGCTAACTTTCCTTTGCTGACCTTGTGAGCTTGGTAGAAGCTAACTTTCCTTTGCTGACCTTGTGATCTCGATAGACTCTGTCTGATGAATGATATGACATTTGTGTAACGTCAAAGACAACATTGAATTAACAATTGTATCCAATAATCTCCCTCTTTGGCATTGATGGCAACACAACATGTCATAGCAAAATGAAATTTGAAAAAAAGTCTAACAAGTCTTTCTATTAGAATAACTTTATTTTAGAAAACTCTCCCTCTTTCAATAATCTCCCTCTATGAAGGAATTACATAGGAAAACTCTTTCTCTCAAACAAATTTTAGAAAGATATGACAGTAAAACTCTCCCTCTTTGCCAACACATGCCAAAGACAACACAACCCAAATGAATTTTAATGTACCTTTAGTACTGATTCATATACAATGTTTCTTGACTATGCTGCATCAACTGATAGATCTTCAACTTGGTATGCGTTGATGCATCACTAAAACTTTATTTTAGTGAACTTCAGATAGGGGAGTGATCCCTAACTTACCTCTTAGATACAAAAATGCATCCTTAGGTAATGACTTTCTGAATATGTCAGCAATTTGGTCCTTTGTATGGACATATTCCAATCTAATCTCCTTATCTTGCACCAATTCTCTAACAAAATGATATTTTATTGCAATGTGCTTGGTTTTGGAATGCATCACTGGATTCTTAGATATGTTGATTGCACTTGTATTATCACAGAACATAACAACTGGTTCTTTGATTTCCACCTTCATGCCTTCCAACAACTGTTTAAACCAAACAATATTAGAATAGTTTACTGTTGCAGCAACATACTATGCCTCTACTATAGATTGAGATGTACAATTTTTCTTTTTGCTTGTCCAAGAAACCAACCTCTTTCCTAGAAAGAATGCTCCTCCACTTGTACTTTTTTTGTCATCAAAATCTCCTTCCCAATCAGCATCAGTAAACACTTTCAAATCCAAATTACCTCCAAATTTGTACCATAAACCATAATCTTCAATTCCTTTCAAATATCTCATTATTATTTTGATTGCCATCATGTGATTTGCTCTTGATTTTGCTGAAAATCTTGCTACAATAACAACTATAAGGGAAATATCTAGCCTAGTATGCACTACATACTACAACTTTCCAATCATAGATCTATACAAGGTTTGATCTACTTCTTTTGATTCATCTTCCTTGGTAAGTTTTAATCCAGTACACATAGGAGTCCCAACTGGTTTACAATCTTTCATACCAAACTTTTTCAATATCTCCTTGATGTATTTTGAATTTGAAGACCAACAAAGAATTTTATCTCACGAAACATAGACATTTCAAATTCCTTGTTCATTTGTTCTAAAAATTCCTTGCAAAGATCATCATTCCCTATGAAAATAGTATCATCTACAAATATTTATGCCAAGACAATATTATCATCTAGTCTTTCCTTTAAATACAAGCTACTGTTATCATTACTTCTTTGAAAACCAATTTGAATAAGATAGTTATGCAATCTTTCATACTATGCTCTAGGGGCTTGTTTCAGACCATATAGTGCCTTTTGTAATTTGTAGACCATGTTTCTTTTATCTGTATCAACAAAACCTTTAGGTTGTTCAATGTAAACCTCTTCATCCAGTATACCATTGAGGAATGTTGAATTGACATCCATTTGATAAAATTTGAATCCTTTGTGAGAAGCATATGCAATTAAGATTTTGACTCCTTCCAGTCTTGCAACAGGAGCAAAAGTTTCTCCATAGTCTATTCTTTCTTCTTGAGCATATCCTTTGCATACTAGTCTAGCTTTGTTTCTTGATACCTTGTCATCTTCAGTCAACTTGTTTTTGAATATCCACTTAGTTCCAATCACATTTTTATCTTTAGGCTTGGGCACAAGAGTCCATGTCTTGTTTTTCTCTATCTGTTACATTTCTTCATTCATAGCCTCAATCCAACTATCATTTCCTAACGCATCTTTGATATTTCTAGGTTCAAAATTAGTAAGTAAACAAGCACCTTTCAACTTATTTCTTGTCATGGTTCCTTCATATTTGTCTCCAATGATCTAATATGCTGAATGATGTCTCCTTACATATTTTGCTAATACAGGTTCTTTGCTTTTTGAATGAATTTCATTGTTATCATTTTGCATTTCAACTTCAGGTTCTGGCTGTTCTAGCTTGGTAGATATTTGTTCGTGTCCTTCATACTCGGTAGACACTTTCTCAGTAGCATCTGAATGTAACTCATGTTGTTGTAGCTCGGTTTGAACTTCTTGTAACTCGGTTACTGATGATTCAGGAGTAGAAGATTCCTGATTGATTGGTATTGAATAAGGTTCAATAAAAACAAACCTTCTATAATCTTCTGGTTCCCTTTTGCTTTCTTCTTCAGGCCTTTCTACAAACTCATCAAGTTTCACATGTGCACTTTCTATGACTTTGTTAGTAGACAAGTTCAAACATCTATATGCTTTACTTTTGCAAGAGTATCTCAAAAATATTCCTTGATCACTTTTCACATCAAATTTGCCTTTTCTAGATTCTTTCAAAATGCAACATTTACTTCCAAATACTTTTAGATAACTTACATTAAGTTTATAGCCATACCATAGCTCATAGGGAGTTTTGAATGAGCCCCTTTTTAGCTGTACTCAGTTCAGGGTATGAACTGCAGTGTTGATAGCTTCCTTCCAGTATTTGATAGCAATGTCTTTTTCAATCATTAAGGTTCTTGCACAATCCATGATAGCTTTGTTCCTCCTTTCAGCTATTCCATTTTTCTCAGGAGTTCCAGGGGCTGACACCTGTCTTTTGATTCCTCTTTCAATGCAAAAGTTATTGAATTCATGTGAAATGAATTCTCCACCTCTGTCTGACCTTAAGCATTTCAATATTTTTCCTATTTCCTTTTCTACTCTAGCCAAATACCATTTGAAATTCTCAAATGCTTTTGATTTGTTCCTTAGATACATGACAGTCATCATTCTTGAGTAATCATCAACAAAAAGAATAAAGAACTTTTTTCCAGTATAGCTTTCAATTCCAATGGGTCCACATAAATCAGTATGCATAATTTCTAATATATCTTCCAATTGATAGTTTTTACTTTTAAAGCTAGTCTTTCTCATTTTACCAATCTAACAATTCTTGCATAAACCAACCTCAAATTTCTTTATGTTAGGAATGCCTCTTACTTTCTTGAATTTGCTTATCTTCACCAAATTATCAAAATTTACATGACACAACCTTTTATGCCATAACCAACTTTCTTTGACTTGAGCAATAAAACATGAACATAAACCAAGTTCAAGATAAAATAAGTTACCTTTTGTTTGAGTGCTTGATCCAATTAGTTTTGCTTTGTCATCTAGCAGTCTTGCTATTCCATGCATGAATTCTACTTTAAATCCATTATTGAGTAGCTATGCCACACTCAAAAAATTATTCTTTAGTCCTTTTACCCAATAGGCATTATCACATATAAGTTCTTTGGTTAGAGAGAATCTTCCTCTTCCTTTTATACAAGCAGGTTCATTGTTACCAAATCTTACGCTACCACCATCATAGTCTTAAAAATATTCAAACTTAGTTTTATCACCAGTCATGTGATGAGAACAACCACTATCTATGATCCATGTATCATTTTTGCTCATATGAGAAATGAGTGCCATTTCCTCATCATTATCAAACTCATCTTTCACAGGAATGTAGACAATTTCATCTTCTTCTTCATCATTAGAATCATTAGAATATTTAGCCATAAAACATGTTTTCTTACCTTTATCCTTGAAGGATTTGAAGTCTTTCTTGCCATTGTACTTGTAATCTTTCTTCTCATATTTGTTTTGTTTGTTTGGGCACCTAGCACAATATGACCAACTTCTTCACAAGAAAAATAGATTAGAGGAACTTTACCTTTATATTTTCCTCTGCCGCTAGAGTATTTCCTTGCTAGTAGAGCTTCAATCACCTCAAGATCACTGTCTGAACTTTGGTCTGATTCAACTTCACTTTCTGACTGAGATTCCTTTTTCATTTTGCTTTTCTCCTTGAGTGAAAGCTTGGCTTCAAATGCTGATTCAATGTTTTTGGAATCTGAAACATAATTTTCATAGTTGTCTAGTTCAAATGCAATCAATCTTCCAACTATGGCCTCTAGATTTATCTTATGATTTTCTTCACATCTTCTTTCTTGAATTGCAGAGACTCTAATTGCATAGATTGGTTGTAATGTTCTAATAACTTTACTTATAACTATCTCTTCACTGATATCTCCTCCAGATGCTTTGATTACACTGACACATGTTTTATCTCTTTCAACATATTTGGCAATATTTTCATCCTATCTCATTTTCATTTGGTCAAATAGTCCTCTCAGAATTTCTTCTTTGGCTCTTCTCACATTATCATCTCCTCCATAGATTTCTTTCAACTTGTTCCACATTTCAAAGGTAGTTTTGCAATCCTTGATGTCATCAAATTTTTAGTAACTTAGAGCAGATGCTATATCTATCATCATAATGTTGTTAGTCTTCTTTTTAGCAATATCATTGATAGATAATGTACTAGAAGGTTCTACATATTTTTCATCACGGTACTTCAGTCCTATATCACCAATGGATGCTAGGTGTAGTCTCATAAGTCCTTTCCATGCAGAGAAGTTGTTCCTATTAAGTCTTGGAATTTCCCTTATGTAAGACATCCTGATCTTTAGCTTAGATCCTTGAAATCTTTTCCTGAAAGCGCCAAAAAAGCTCTGATACCAATTGGTTGAAATATAGATGAAGTAACTGAGAGGGGAGGGGTGAATTAGTTACCACAAAAAATAGTTCCAAAAATCCCTTAGATGTCTATAATGCTTACTTACTGCTAAAACTTGATAAATAGTGCAAAAATACTATAACTCGGTAAGTTAACTAGTTACTAATCATCTAGCATTCAAAGTTATTAATATGCATGCAAAGGTTAACTAAATGAACACAAGAGACACCAGATTTAATGTGGAAACCCAATATGGGAAAAACCACCAAATAACTAGTCACCAATTTTCACTCTTCTGAAGTGAGCCTTGTTAGGAGCCAACTATGTTAAAGGTTACACTACACACTGTTAGGTGTGACCTTGTTAGAGGATTTAATCACCCTATTAGGAGTGGCCTAGTTAGAGGTCTTTAGGAAACTTCAATTGAATTGTCACCTTGTCAGAGGATTTACAAAATGGCTGTTAAACCAACTGTGTAAAGAAATTTTGAATTCACTATTACAATGATTAGAAAGCAACAATGAAATGACCTGAATGATATGCAACTTATCTTTTGCTGATTACAGATCTATGTTCTAGTTTACTGGATCATTACTAGTCGAATACAACTTTGTAGCTCTTCTAGGATATCTAATATACATATTTCTTCCTCATCCATATACTCGCATCCATACACACACATTATTCCATAACTTGAACATATATATATATATACCTTTCAGATTATCAAGTCAGCTCAAATATAAGTTACAACAACTAAAAAAAATTAGCTGGCTACATTTATTCCATGAAACAATGAAAACAACAAAATCCTTTGCTAGCCAACTCAACTCAGTAACCACTGTTCCAAAATGGTTTTCTAGTATTAACCAAGTGAAGCTTGGTAAACACTACAAATCCTGCAAAAGCCCTTTGGAGACCGAGTGAACTTGGTTAGCACTGACCTTCCTTTGCTGACCTTGTGAGCTTGGTAGAAGCTAAATTTTTGCCATATTTCCTTCGATGACCAAGTTACCTCGGTAGACACTAACTTTCTGCCACTTTTTCTTTGATAACCAAGTGAGCTCGGTAGAAGCTGACTTTCCTTTGCTAACCTTGTGAGCTCAGTAGACTCTGTCTGATGACTAATATGACATTTGTGTAACATCAAAGACAACATTCAATTAATAATTGTATCCAGCGAAAGGCCAATGCCTATGCATCTTTTATTGGTGACTTAGGTTTCTTGATAATTTTAATCAATTCTCTTATTTCCTCATCCTCAGTGTCATACCACTACCTTTTGTTCCTAAATACCTCTTTCCTCAATGACCTTAGAGCATGTTCTATTAGAGATTTACCTTTTGAAGAAGAAGGAGTTTTTTTTTCTATGCTCTTTCCTTTAGCACACCTCTCCAAAGTCTTCTCCTTTTGTGAGAGATCCATATTGGATGTCTCTATATCCGTGGAGTCCATAATTCTTACCTCTATGTGTTGGGAAGTCTGTTGAGGTTGCTCACATATTTTCCCATCCTCTTACACTTCATTATTGGATATTTTTTGTGGCTCTTCTCCCTCTTCTAGTTGGACCTATTCTTCTTCATTGCTTGAAGGGAGAGGAGTAATTGAACCTTTATCCATGCAAAATGTAACTTGATTTGGTGATCATGGAGCTACTTTAGGTCCTTGGGGTTGAGATGGAAACTGATTCAAATCCTCCTATTAAGGTTGATTAGTTGGAGTATCTCTTATCTTATCTCCTACCAACTCAGTGCCAATTCACATAAAATAAAAATCCACCATTTAAAAGACATCAATCCCTTCACCATCTTGCTCATCAATCCATTGTTGCATCTCATCCTCAGAAGCTGTAAACTTAATAGGTTACATGGGAATGGATGGTAGTGTTGTTATGGAGCTCCTTCTCCATTCCAACTCTATGGCTTTAGCAAGATGAATCATCTGATTCAAAGGAATATTCTCTTCTTCATCCTCATCATCCTCTCTTTCCCCTTCATTTGGAATAACTTTTGGAACTGATGTAAAAGGAATAACTCTTCTAATCACCTTTTGTCTCCTCTTGACTAGAGGTTTGAAATTCCTTCTCTTAGGAGCTAATGAGGAAGCTTGCACCTCATGAGTAGGTGGAGACACTTCTTGTACTTCTACTTTAGTTCCTACTTGCCCTTGATCTGTTGGTGGTGCTTGAGGATTATCCTGGGTCTGCATAGCTTCTACATTATCTGACCCTTGTACATTCTAAGCCACTTGTACATTCCCAACCCCTAATCATGGTAGTTCTTGAGTTGTTACTTCTTCTAGCTTAGTTTATTAAGGAGAAGTTCCCTTCCTCTTGTTGTTTAGTGTGGAGCTTGATTAAGCCCCAAGTGGGAGATTATTAGATTGTGGTGACTAATCAGGAAAGTACTGTACATACTTCATAAATTCTTTTGGGTTTGGGGATCGCCTCAAATGCCTTTTTTGCGCCTATTTTATTGAGATTTTGGGCCGACATGTAATTATTAATTATAACCCTAAAGAAGTTAAAATACTTATATAAAAGGGCTTAGGGATAGGGATTATTTTATAAGGTGTGATCCAAAATTGGTTCTTGTGGTGGTATTGAGCTATAAGGGATTACAAATTGTAATTAGGTTGTAATCACTGGATCATAAAATTATTGGACTTTCTATTTGGTGGATGTAGCCCAAGGTTTGCCTGAACCATCTTAAATCTTGGTGCCTTGTGTTCTTTTCTATGTGATCTATTATTTTCTATTATTGGTTATATTTGCATGTAATTTTTATTTCTATCCATGGTTTAATCCTAAAAAGTAGTATTAGTGCTTAGTTGTTTTTAGTTATCCTCTACAAGAAAGTTTCACGGTTGAGTGGGAGTCTCACAGTTGATTGGGAGCAATGGAAAATGAGGGTAAGCTGAGGGTTGATAGGTTTAATGGGAAAAACTTCTAGTTATGGAAGATGCAAATGGTAGACTATCTATATCAGAAGGATTTATGGAAGTCGTTGGAAGGCAAAGCCAAGAATTAGGGATCTATGTCAAATGATGAATGGGATCTTTTGGATAGAAAGACACTTGGAAGCATTCGATTATGCCTGGCACCATCAGTGGAATTTAATATTACAAAAGCAAAGATGATAGAAGAATTGATGAAAAGCCCAGTGACATTGTATGAAAAGCCCTCTACTTTAAACAGGGTATTTCTCATGAAGTGTTTATTTAATATGAAAATGGAAAAAGTGGATCTATTATAAATCATTTAAATGAGTTTAATACTATTACTAGTAAATTACCTTATGTGGGTATCAATTTTGAAGAAGAAATTATGGCTCTCTTGATTTTGTGTTCTTTTCCTGAAAGCTGGATAGAAATATGAATGGGATCTTTTGGATAGAAAGGCACTTGGAATCATTCGACTATGCTTGGCACCATCAGTGGAATTTAATATTACAAAAGCAAAGATGATAGAAGAATTGATGAAAATCCCAGTGACATTGTATGAAAAGCCCTTTGCTTCAAATAGGGTATTTCTCATGAAGCGTTTATTTAATATGAAAATGGAAAAAGGTGGATCTATTATAAATCATTTAAATGATTTTAATACTATTACTAGTAAATTATCTTATGTGGGTATCAATTTTGAAGAATAAATTATGGCTCTCTTGATTTTGTGTTCTTTGCCTAAAAGCTGGATAGAAATATGAATGGGATCTTTTGGATAGAAAGGCACTTGGAAGCATTCAATTATGCCTGGCACCATCAGTGGAATTTAATATTACAAAAGCAAAGATGATAGAAGAATTGATGAAAAGCCCTCTACTTCAAACAAGGTATTTCTCATGAAGTGTTTATTTAATATGAAAATGGAAAAAGGTGGATCTATTATAGATCATTTAAATGAGTTTAATACTATTACTAGTAAATTATCTTATGTGGGTATCAATTTTGAAGAAGAAATTATGGCTCTCTTGATTTTTTGTTCTTTTCCTGAAAGCTGGAATGGCATGGTAATGGCTATGAGTAATTTTGTTCCTAGATCTAGCACCCTAAAATATGATGATGTGATCAGTGTTATTTTGAGTGAGGAAACTCCCAAGAAAACCTTAGGTGGATCTACATCAAAAAGTGCTTTGAATGCACAAAGCAGGGGTAGAACAATTGAGAGAGGAAGTAATTCTTGAAATCATTGGAAATCAAGAGGAAAGTCAAAGGGGAGGAGGTCTGAATTAAGAGGATTGAGCAACTGCTGGTACTATGGGAAACCGGGGCACAAAAAGAAAGATTGTTGGAATTAAAAGAAAAATGAAGTAGATAAATTAGATGGAGACAAGGACACAAATGTGGTATGTAAAAAATCCAAAGAGGATGCTTTGCTTCTATCTTTAGAAAGTGTTGATGTTTCTTAGGTTGTAAATTCTGGTGCTTCATTTCATGCTACACCTCATAGAGGTTATTTCATTGATTATGTCTAAGGGGATTTTGGGCTTGTTTATTTGGGGATAATGAACCCTGCCAGATTTTTGGAAAAGGAAAAATTAAGATTAAGTTGCAGAATGGGAATCATTGGCTACTACATGAAGTAAGACATATTCCAAGGCTGAGTAGGAATTTAATTTTAGTAGGGAAACTCAGTGATGAGGGTTGTGTAGTTAATTTTAATGATAAAAATTGGAAGGTTTCACAAGGTTCGCTTGTAGTAGAAACATTATATCTTTGTATAGGTGATATTGTTCCTTCTACTTTAATTGTATCAGAGAAAAATGAATGTTGAAGAACAATTTCTTCAGTTGAGCATGGAGAACAAATAGCTACTGTAGATTTTGATATAGCACTATGGCACAATAGACTTGGGCACATGAGTGATAAAGGTATGAAAGTACTTCATTCAAAGAAAGTTTCACTAGGTCTGAAATGTGTTAATATGGATTTCAATGAAAGTTGTGTGTATGGAAAATAAAAGAGAGTGAGTTTTGCAAAGATTGGGAAGGAAAATAAAAAGGAGAAATTAGAGCTTGTGCATATCAATGTATGGGGACTGGCTTAGGTATCTTCCCTTGGTGTCTCTCTTTACTATGTTACATTTATTGATGATACAACTAGAAAAGTATGGGTTTATTTCCTTAGACAAAAATATGATGTATTTCATACTTTTAAGAAATAGAAATGCTTGGTTGAAAATGAGACTTGTAAAAAATTAAAATGTCAAAGATCTGATAATGGAGGTGAGTATTGTAGTCATGAATTTGAAGATTATTACTCCACTAATGGTATTCATAGATAGAAAATTGTTCCAAGGACTCCACAGGAAAATGGATTGGCTGAACGCATGAACAGGACTATAATGGAATGTGCAAGGAGCATGAGGTTGCATGCTGGATTGCCCTTACACATGTGGGTAGAGGCTATCAATACTATTGTATATTTTATTAATAGAGTTCCCTCTACTCCTTTGGGTTGTGGTATTAAAGAGGAGGCATGGATAGGTAAGAAGGTGAGTTATTCTTTTCTCAAAACCATCTGTCGTGAAGCATTTGCTCACATAGATTCTGAAAATAGAACCAAGCTAGAAGCTAAGTCAAAAAAATGCATATTTGTTGGATATGACATTAATGAGCTTGGTTATAGGCCTTGGTATTTTGAAAATCATAGAATTGTAAGAAGCAAGGATGTCACATTTAATGAGAAAGTGTTGTACAAATATCTATTGCAACAACATGAGAGTAAAGAAGATGATTATGTAGTGCTAGATGATACTCCAAAAGATGATGTTCCAACCATTCCTCATGATGTGCAACAACTGCAACAACAAATACCACACACAATGGTGAATGTTAGATGGTTAACAAGGGAAATTAGACCTCCACAAAGATTTTCTCCCTCTTTATATTCTATTTTACTTAGTGATGCTGGTGAACCTAAAAGTTATGATGAAGCTATGCAGGTGGATACTAAGATTTAGTGAGAGTGTGCCATGAAAGATGAAATGGACTTTTTGCTAAAGAATAAGACATGGGTTTTATGCAAATTGCCTATAGGTAAAAAGGTTTTATAGAATAAGTGGGTTTAAAGGTTGAAAGAAGAGGAAGGAGGTAAGAAAATATTTAAAGCCAGGTTAGTTGTAAAAGGATTTGCACAAAAAAAGAGAATTGATTTTGATGACATATTTTCTTTTGTTGTTAAAATGACTTCTACTTGTATTGTTTTAAGTCTAGTGGCTACTAAATATTTGCATTTAGAGTAGTTCGATGTTAAAACCGCCTTCCTTCATGGTGATTTGGATGAAGAGATATATATGGCTCAGCCACAGGGATTTGCAGTCAAAGGTAAAGAGAACTTAGTGTGTAAATTGAAGAAAAGTTTATATGGCTTGAAGCAAGCAACTTAGCAATGGTATCTAAAATTTAATAGTTTTATACATTAGCATGGTTATAGTAGGTGTCATTCAAATAATTGTGTTTACTTTAAGAGGTTGGATGATGATAGCTACATTATTTTATGTTTATATGTTGATGATATGCTTGTAGCTAGGTCTAACATGGATCACATTAAGGGGCTAAAAAGCCAATTAGCATATGCATTTTCTATGAAGGATTTGGGGGTAGCAAAATAAATCCTTAGTATGAAGATTTCCAAAGATAGGAAGAATAGAACATTGACACTATCTCAGGTTGATTATGTTGAGAAGGTGTTGGAACAATTCTGTATGGAGAATGCTAAAGCTGTTAGCACACCTTTACCTAGTCATTTGAAGTTGACTAAGGAGATGTGTCCTAAGACACAAGAAGAGGAGGATAAGATATCCAAGCTACCCTATGCTTCAGTTGTAGGAAGTTTAATGTATGCTATGGTATGTACTAGGCTAGATATTGCACATGCAGTGGGAGTCATTAGCAGGTATATGAGTCATCCAAGAATTGAGCATTGAAATGCAATCAAATGGATTCTTCGATATTTGAGAGGAACATCCAAAAAGTGTTTACATTCTGGGAGCTCTAATACTAATTTATAGGTATATGTTGAGTTAGATTTGGTAAGGGATATTGATACTAGGTAGAGTACTGTAGGTTATGTATTTACTGTTGGTGGGGCAGCCATGAGTTGGGTTTCTAGGTTACAAAAAGTTAATGCTTTATCCACTATAGAGGTAGAGTATGTAGCTTCTACAGAGGTAGGCAAGGAGACGATATGGCTTTAGTTCTTCTTGCAAGAATTGGGACATCCTCAGAAGAATAATTATTTGTTCATAGATAGCCAGAGTGCCATTCATCTAGCAAAGAGTTCAACTTTGCATTCAAAGACCAAACACATACAATTGCGATACCATTTCATTCAGTCCATTTTGGAGGATGGAAAGTTAAAGTTGGAGAAGATACATACCGATGATAATCTACTAGATATGTTTACAAAGGTAGTAACAAGGGAGAAGTTGAACTCCTCTTTAGCTTTGTTTGGTCTTCTAGACTGAAAATGAATAAAATAACAGTACAGTCCAAGGTGGTTTGATTCAGTGGGAGCCCCATGTGGTAGCAGTATTGCTATAGGATCAGTCTCCAAGTGGGAGATTGTTGTTTAGTGTTGAGCTTGATCAGTCCCCAAGTGGGAGATTATTAGATTGTGGTGACTGATCAGGAAAGTACTGTACATACTTCATAAATTTTTTGGCCCTATTTTATTAAGATTTTGGGCTGACATGTAATTATTAATTATAACCCTAAAGAGGTTAAAATACTTGTATAAAAGGGTTTAGGTTTAGGGATTATTTTATAAGATGTGATGTCGAATTAGTTCTTGCTATGGTATTGAATTGTAAGGGGTTACGGATTGTAATTAGGTTGTAATCACTAGATCATAAAAATATTAGACTTGTTGTTTGGTGGACATAGCTGAAGGATTGGTGAACCATGTTAAATCTTGATGCCTTGTGTTCTTTTCTATGTGATCTATTGTTTTCTACTATTGTTTATATTTGCATGTAATTTTCATTTCTATCCATGGTTTAATCCTTACACCTCTTTTCTTTACCCTTCTAAGCCCTATAATATCCAACTTCTCTATCAAGTTGGTACATTATCTTTGGCCTCATTGGGGATTGAGCTGTGAAAGTGGGCACTAACACCTTAGCTCCTCTATGATTTACTAGGCAAGCTGTAGCATGGAAGACTACCACTTGAGGAATTGGATCTAGTTTGAAAGGTCTTTTGATCCAATCCTTAGTCAATTTGATGATGTTCTTGGTCCTATGATTAATATCTGATTTTTCTTCCTTATCAATATCAAAATTCATAATGGGTCGATCAAAAATCTTGTCTCTATTATAAAGTGGATCAAGGACATCCTTAGTATCTTATTGCACTACCTTTAAAGGAACCTTTATCTTCAAAGCATTTCTTGCCAAATAGAGAATCATCCTACAATAATCCCTTATATAGATATCATAGTCATCTACTGCATTCATCTAATGGTCCTCAATTGCATCTCCATGTTGGAATGTTTTGCTAGCTAAATATTGTACTCCTTCAATGTTATCAAAATAAGGATGAGGAGAGTTATATGCCTCCAAGGGATAATAATCCTATTCAGGCTCAAAAGATGGAATATCTTGTCTTTGGACCACACTAAATGATTTGACAGTAATGGGCCACACCTAGGTTATCTTGTGCTACTTCCTTACCCTATCATATATAGACAAGAGTTGTCGAGCGATCTCCATCAATATAACTCTGTCACTTGGATACCTAGGGAGCTACTTGGGATTGATAATTGTTCTTGCTACCCTCAAATAAGTGAATGTTTGAAATTGGATGTAATAGACACCAACTTCTAAAATCTTGGCTACTATCTCATCTAACATCCTCTTCACATAATCCCCTTCAATGAACTAGAGAATTGATAAAAGCATCATTCACTATGCTTTATTCCTTACTCTGCTTTGAAAGCTTTTTCTTTACTAGCTAGGGATATACTGTATTGGACCATGTATTCATATCTTGCATGCTACCCATGCTAACAGGTACACCAAATAAGATGTCATGTAGAACTTACAGTTGTTCTTAATCATCACTGACTACTCATCCAAATTCTCACTAAGAATGGAATCTCAATCAATTGGCATTTTTGTTTTGTTTTGGTAATCTCAATAAAATGCATCATCCATATGTTTAGGTGTCCTGATGTTGGCAACCCCATGATGCTACTCAAGAGTATTATAGAATATCCAATATCCTCTTTCATATAACCCCTTATCATGTCCACTTTTCTTTTTTTACACCCTAGACAAGTCTTCTCAATAAGGTATGAGGACTAGATGATTTAAAATGCTTCCTACACATGTTACCTATACCATATTTTTTCCTAGTGATAGGTTAGTCTGATAAATTGATTTGCTCTCGAGAGATGGAATATCTTTTCTATGTTCTTAAGTTAGAGATATAGCATGATCTCTCTAGTTGTACTCTTTACAACCCTTTATTACAAGATATAGTTTTCCACCAGTATCATGATTAATTCCTAAGATTATATTGATATTGGGTGTGATGCAGCGTTGACTAGTCCTGATTAGATAAGAGCAGATATTAATGGGCATCTTTCTGTGGGTTTATTGCACAATACTAGAAATGTGTTCCAGTCTATATGACCAAGTTTAGTATCCTTGATCTCTAAATAGTCATCTTGAAAGTGCGACTTTTTCAAAACACCTTGAAACTTGAAAATAAATGGTTTTGGGACCATATTTGTAGTGAGGGAGGATGATGAAGAAGCCATTGAATCTATACAAAATCAACATCTATTATTCCAAAGTAAAAAAAAATCAATTCATACAAACCCTAATGATCACATGAAAAAACTTGGAAAACTCTAATTGACAAAAACTATTAAAAACCTTTTCTAACCTTGATATGAAAAAAAGAGCACAATTGGCACACCTCAAAGGTGTGCTAGGTGCACTATCTCTTATGCAAAAGTTTGTTAAGGGTGTGCATCTTGTGCACATGATGTAGTGTGCTAGGTACACACCCTTACAATACTTGTAAGTGAAAAAGGGTGCACATTTAGTGTACCTCATGAGGTGCATTAAATGTGAACCCTTTGATCCTTTAAGGAATACTTTGGTCTATGTAAAGGTGCATAGTTGTGCACCTCAGATACGTGCATGCCTACACACCTTTCTTTGATGTTTTTAGTTTAGTTTAATTTTTTTTTGAGTTTTTTATACTAAGGTGCACACCTTGCACACATTGGGAGGTGCACAAGCTACCCAAAAAGCCTTTAGCTTAATGCTTAATGTTGTCTATGTGCATGGTGAGTAGAGTGAAATCAGGAAAAGATGCACACCTCAAGAGATACAGTGATGTAGGAGAGTGGGGTAAGCTAAGAAAAATGATGAAGGTAGATATGAGGGCCCTGAGCTTTATAGGCCCAAGGCTCTAGCACACCCCCTAGAGGTGTGCAAATACATGGCTACATTGTTGCACATTTCCTAAGAGGGAAATGCTTTCTTCTCTTTACTTCCTTTAGTGCACTACGACGCCTGGGGAGGTGCACCAGGTGTGCATTTTTCTTACAAAAAATGACTTTCTCCCTAAGAATTCTATTTCCAAAATCTTGGTTTTCAAGCCAGGGCCTAAATTTGACCAAAGACATTAGGAAGAACCCTTAAAAAAACTCAGACCCTAGACTAAGGATCTAGAAAGCTAAAAAGTAAAGTAAGGGGCATGTATACTAATTCATTATAGTCTAACATTTTCCCATTTTAATTCTCTTACTCTAGATATCATGTAAGTATTTCCTACCACAAACCTTCTAAATTAACTAATATAAAAAAAAATTGGAATATGTCTAATATATATTCAATAAATTTATGTAGGAAAAACTACTTTGGGGAGTAGCATGGTTGTAGAGAACCACTGTAAATGAATCTTACATGAACTAAATTCAAGTAAATGGTCATATGTTGGGTGCTGAGGAAAACATGAATATATTTAGCTGGGACAATAAACATGCAAGAACTCAAGTCTTTCTAGAAAGGGTAATGAAGCTTAACAAATCTCCTATACTTTTCCAAGCCTTTTCTTCTGAATGGTTCGTTATTGAACAGGCAACATTTATTTTGAAATAGGACCTTGATAAAGCAATGAAAGAACTTCATGAAAAAACTATTGGTGGTTTTGATAAAGGTCCTAAGTTCAAGATATAGGTTATCTCTAAAATTGTGATTCAAATAATTTTATTCTTGCACAACCTTCCATTAAATATCGCTTTTATTGTTTGTACATGATAGTTTTATTTCTATTGTAAATGTCATGTATTTGTAGTGTTGACTTGATATCAAAATATAGATTATAAAGTCCATTAGAATTCTCATTAGCTTCATTTATTGGTATAGTTATGTGGTTGTTCAATTTTTTTTTGGGAGATACTTCCTACTTCATTGATTTTCTCAATTAGGTAATGGTTGCAAAGCCAACTAAGAAGGATACGAAATAGAATCATGGAACAAAAAGAAAATATAGTAGGCCAAATTTGGAAATAAGAGAGAATGGAACCTAGATATGAATATTGGAGTTGAAATTATTTAATTTGACTAATGTGATGGTTTTCCTAGTATGTGCTGCTTGTGAATGAAATAAGGAGGAACAACTATAGTCAGGAGACCTTGTAGGCCTGTCTCTTGAAAATATATCCAAAATACCCGGTCATGTATGCGAGGTTCCCTAATCTAGGTTTATTTTTCCTTTTCAAAAGTCCTTGTTACATTTGATAGTCTTCTCTATGCACCTTTAACTCTTTCACTCTCAAATCTAAACTCACTCACATGAAGAAAGGGGAAGATGTCATGTCCCCTTTTCAAATAATTAAAAATAATAATCTTTTCTAAGGCAAGCAGGCCCAAAAAGGTGAAGTTTCAGAAAAAAAGGATAATCTTTGGAAGCTAATGGACTAATAAATGAGAATTATTATTAAAATATGTTTTATTAACCCCTCTTGGACGTGAGTTAGGGTTATGCCCTCTTTTAAGGAGTTTGGAGGCATTTTGGGCTGATTCCAGAACTTGATTTTTGAGCATTGCTTTGTTGTTCTTTAGAGGTTGTCAAACCTGTGAAGAAGGAGACCCAAAAATGGGAGTTTGCAAGTTTCTAGGAAGGCTAAACATGGGATTTTGAAGCCATTCCATGTGCATGCTCATGCAGAGTTTTCCCTTGTGCTGAACAGTGCAGATTTGTGGATTTTCGAGTGTATTTTTTGTAAGAGTTTGGTGTTTCTGGTTGAGTATTTCATATCAGTTTGCGTTGCTACTGTATATCAAACTTTTAAATGTTAAAATAGAGCTAAATATATGTATTTGGATATTATTATACTTCTGTGATAGATTATTAAGTTTTTGTGGTGATTCCGAGCTATTTTGTGCTATTTTCGGGAGCTAGATGAGCATTGTTTTTGTCCTCCGTTTGGGAGCTATTGTGTGCATATTATACAGATTTGAAAATTTCATTTTATAGGCTGTTATTCTGCTCAAATTTCTGTAAAAATGTCCACTTTCAGATTTATTAATAATAGGTGAAGCTATGAAGCTTTTAGCACTATTTCTAGCATACCTGATTTGGGGTTTATTGAGAAATTGATGGATCTTTGAAATATTGGTTGTTTGATTTTAAAGATCTCATTTGAGGCTTGAAATATCATAAAAAATCAGAAAAGGGACATTTCAGTGGTATTAGAGCTATGATCTTGCCAGCCTGAGGGTTTGTAGAAGTTTGCATGTCAGTTTTGACAACTACCCAAATCTTGCATGTCAAAATTTATGGTTGCATGCAACTTCTAATCATTTGCATGTTAGTTCTTGGTGAATTTGGTGGTTGCATGTTGCTTCTAATCAGTTGCATGTCAAAATCTATGGTTGCATGCTACTTCTATTCATTTGCATGTTAGTTCTTGGTGAATTTGGTGGCTGCATGTTGCTTCTAATCAGCTGCATGTCAAAATATATGGTTGCATTCTACTTCTAATCAATTGCATGTTAGTTTTTGGTGTTTGAAGAAGTTATAACCTATCGGGGTTACACTCTACTTTATCCAAAATGGACAAGTATAGTACAGAGTCTCATAGGACATGATCTTGGACAATTGATATTTAGTGTCAGAACAGCAGAAAGGATGGTTATTTATACATTCAAGATAAACTTAGGAAAATAAGCCATGACATGTCTGAACAGTTGGTTGAGCACCACCATATGATGAATGACATGTTATTCGACCCAGCTAAGGTGGATAAGTTGACTAGATTTCTATTTGGTAAATTTTCTCACAGGGCAGATGACACAATTACCAAGAACTTGCATGAGGAGTTTGAGAAAATAGCTTATAGCCAGGCAGAGGTCTCAGATTCTACTCTGCCACAAGAGGTAGTGAGAAAGGATATTACACAGATTTATAGTAATGGTCAACTTGATACTCAAATTGAGACAATTGTATATAGGTCATTAAAGGGTGATATCACAGGTATTCAGGATGGTATAGTTACAACAGGTAGTGACTATAGCGTAGTGGGTTCAGATGATGATTATGAGGATGTTGTTGTGCATGATGGTGAGATGCCTGGTAGAGATGAGTAGACATTGAGCATTCATGACTTTGCTGAGAAAGAGTACCAGGCACAGTTAGATGCTTCATCACATGAGGTTGAGGCTGGTAGTACTTCACACAATTTGTCTAGCCAACTGAAAGTGAACAAAGACAGTATTGTGACTTCATTATCTCATCATGATAGGTATGTGGAGTTAGTTAGTATTGGTCATAATACTCAAGTGAGGATTTTTCTTGAGTTACCAGCTGATTCTAGTTTACAGATATGGACTCGAGATTGTTATATTGGCATTTGGGATTTAGTTGACTGGAGATCTTTAACACTTTTTGGTAGCAGTGTTTGTTAGGGTGCTATCATGGATTTGATTAGCAGATTGCATGGTGTTGTCTTTTCTTATGCTAGCAGCTTGTCCGATGTTGGTATTAGTTTTTATACACCAGTGTTGGGCTTTGTTCATATATCCAGTCAACCATACTCGTTGGAATGTGTTGATGATCTTTCATATTTGGCAGTGTGTACAGATGAGTCCCAGGATCATATTGGCATTGATGACATCCAGGAGGATGCAGTGGGCAGTTTTGAAGACTTAGTTTCCTTGGGTACAAAGGAGTTGGACAAAAGTGCTATAGTTTTTGATACTTCGTATGTTGATATGAGCTTTAGAGTTGATTCATAGGACATGGATGGTAATACTCTAGAGACTAGTGACTTTGAGGATACTCCTTTAGATAGTGCATCAGAGGAGGTTTGTAGGAGACAGTCAAGCCAGTGCCATCATGTGTCTAATCAGTTGAGAGTTAGTGAGTGAGACATTGCTATCGCTTGCCAACATTTCGATGCTACTCATCAATTGTTAGCAGTTTATGGATGGGGTTTTCCGACTAGTGATGAGCAGGGAGGCAGTTATCTTTCCTTGACAGAGTTCCACTCTTTATGGGAGGCTATCCAAATTCTGAGATAGGATTATATGCAGTTGGTAGCCAATAGAGATTATCTTATGGAGTGGGGCATTACAGCATATGGATCATTGTTGGCTAAGGAAGATGAGGTGAGTGAGCTTACTGAGCAACTTGAGGTGGCTTTTGAGATTCTTGAGAGTACACAATTGGCTTTCAAGGAGTCATAGTTTCCTTTGGCTAAGGTGACCATGGAGTTAGAGAAACTACAGTCTTTACTAGATTCTATACAGTCACAAGCTGTGGTGTCTGATGATCTGAGGATGTCCATGGTCAAGATTGTCAAAGATAGTGGAGATGGGGATGCATTCATCCTTGATACTAACATTGGCATATCGGGTTCATCCCCACTAGACTCAGGTTTAGTTGAGTTGGGTGTTGCAGCAGATTGTTGTGGTATGCCTAACATGGTGGTGACCTCTAGCACTAATGGCACGAAGACTAGAGATGCGGTATCAAAGACCATGTGTGATGTTGGTGAGCCAATATTTAGCATGGTTCCTACTAGTAATACTACTCCCTTGGCAATGTCTTTAGAGGTAGTAGTCAGTTCTAACTTGGTTAGTGATCAATTGTAGTTAGTTACATCTGGATTGTAGTCTGAGCCACTGACTGAGACTGGTGCATTCTATCAGCATTACATTGTGAGGTATGCTCATCAATTTACCTTTGATGACCATGTTGATGAGATGATGATACAGAGATGTACTTTGGTTCCTAGTGCTTATCATTAGTTATGGGATAGTTTGATGCCTCATGATGAGAGTTGTGATGGGCATGACATGGCGATAGGTTATGCAGTTGACAGCTTGATAATATGTGACTTAGAGTAGGAGTTTCAGAGTGATGCTTCAGTGAGTGTTGTTATTGATTCTACTCCTTTGGCTATGACATCTCCTGACTTAGCTGGTGATCAATCACAGTGGGTTGTATCACTTGTTCATGGTGAGTTGTTGACTGAGGTTGATTTTTTTTATCAACATTATATTGCAAGGTATGTACATCAGTTAGCATTTGATCCTAGTGTTGAGGAGTTGATGGCAGGAAAATTTGGTTTGGGTTCCAATTCTTGCTATTTATCTTGTGATGGCTTTTCACCATCAAGGGTGCATGGGAGTTATGGTTATGAGATAGTGGTTAGTGATCTACAAATTTTTGTTGACTGCAGGAGTTGTACAGTGTGTGGATTCTCCATACTTGGTACAGTTTCATTTGGGAGCATTCACCATTGTTGCAAAGTTGGATTGTACATTTCA
The DNA here is from genome assembly GCA_028749045.1 of Cupressus sempervirens. Classification (NCBI taxonomy): domain Eukaryota; kingdom Viridiplantae; phylum Streptophyta; class Pinopsida; order Cupressales; family Cupressaceae; genus Cupressus; species Cupressus sempervirens. Next base: position 396,722,298 of record CM053783.1, read on the forward strand.
TATAGGGCAGTGGAATGCGTTGATGGTATTTACTGTGTTGGTAGTTTGATTTGTCCACTTTACTTGGGTTTTGATGTTCTAAGAGTTTGTGTCTCATGGGTTTCTGACTGTGGAAGTTGTGACTTTGGATTTTGGTTGAGTAGTAATTGTCAATTTGATTATGGATTCCTCTTGGTTATATTGCAGAGGATATTGCAAGTGCTTGTGTTAATTGACAATAGTATAGTTCATGACTACATTTGGGATCCAGGTGGATTGATTGGTTTTTTTTTAGCCATTGCTTGAGGACAAGCAATATTTGGAAGGGGAGGACTTGTCATGTCCCCTTTTCAAATAATTAAAAATAATAATCTTTTCTAAGGCAAGCAAGCCCAAAAAGGTGAAGTTTCGGAAAAAGGGGATAATATTTGGAAGCTAATGGACTAATAAATAAAAATTATTATTAAAATATGTTTTATTAACCCCTATTGGACGTGAGTTGGGGTTATGCTGTCTTTTAAGGAGTTTGGAGGCATTTTGGGCTGATTCCATAACTTGATTTTTGCGCATTGCTTTGTTGTTCTTTAGAGGCTGCCAAACTTGTGAAGAAGGAGACCCAAGAATGGGAGTTTATAGGTTTATAGGAAGGCTAGGGATGGGATTTTGAACCCATTCCATGTGCATGCTCATGCAGAGTTTTCCCTTGTGCTGAACAGTGCAGATTTGTGGATTTTCGGGTGTACTTTTGTAAGAGTTTGGTGTTTCCGGTTGAGTATTTCATATTAGTTTGGGTTGCTTCTGTATATCAAACTTTTAAATGTTAAAATAGAGCTAAATATACATATTTGGAAATGATTATACTTTTGTGATAGATTATTAATTTTTTGTGGTGATTCCAGGCTATTTCGTGCTATTTTCGGGAGCCCGATGAGCATTGTTTTTGTCCTCCATTTGGGAGCTATTGTGTGCATGTTATACAGATCTGAAAATGCCATTTTATAGGCTGTTATTCTGCTCAAATTTCTGTAAAAATGTCCACTTTCAGATTTATTAATAATAGGTGAAGCTGTGAAGCTTTTGGCACTATTTCTGGCATACCCAATTTGGGGTTTATTGAGAAATTGGTGGATCTTTGAAATATTTGTTGTTTGATTTTAAAGATCTGATTTGAGGCTTGAAATATCATAAAAAATCAGAAAAGGGACATTTCATAAGAAGGGGTGTGTTCTATAGGGGTTGGCTTACCTAATTCAAACTCTGTATTGGTATTTCAACCTCTACAATAGCTAATCATGATGTAAAACAGACCTTGTCAAAAAGAGGGTTAGAGGATAAACAATAGTGAAAATATTGAATATTACCTCAAGTATGAAATACTAGGCATGAAGACTTAGATATGTCTTGATGTTGTATGCTTTCATGATAGAGAAATACATTATGATTGGTCATGAGTACTGCAACAAAGTTGTATGCATGAATTGAGTGCTCCTTGATTGTAGATATGTACTCAATTGATTTGAATATGCTTAATTGGATTCTAGGAGATAATAGTGATAGGACTTTGAAATGAGATTGGGAGTTGTATTTGTATGCAACTTATACCTTTGCAACTTTTTTTTAAGGAAGGTTGACACCAAAGGGAAATTATTTGCATCTTTGTTCACTATCTCACTATTTCTTTTGATGTTGAAGGATCCTCTAGACCTGTATTCTTGCATTTATTATGATCTACTGATCCACTTTGAAGAAAATTATTAACTCCATTGGACCTTCGATGAGTCCCTTCATCTATTCTAGACCTTTGCTCCCGACCATGATGCCTAGCTACAAAAATGAGAAACTTTCATAAACATGTAAATTCTTCCACTATTATGTAGAAGTTGAACTGGAGGACAACAAAAATTAAACTTGTTGAAGATATGGGGTGAAAATAGTGCAGAATTTTTTTGAAATTAGAAGAATAAAATTAAAAAATAATTGAATAATTAATATACGAGAAGATAAAATTCAAGTCGATCTTGGGAAGTCATGATAGATTCAATCTGATAAGTATTTAATGATATTTGATAATCAAAACTCAACTTATCCTTGTGGAAAAGAAGAAAATGGGTATGTGAGAAAGATTAATTACTCCAAGAAAATGAAATATTTTATTTTTCAAATCAACTTCTCTAATTCTAAAATTGACAAAATACATAATATAGTCTACAAACTTGAAAAATGAATATCTCATTAAGTTCTACATGAGTCTTTTGGATTAAAACGATGTATATCTTTTTGGATCAAACTCCATGATCCATCATAATGATTCTAAGCACATAATTTTTATCTAAAATCTAAACAAAATTAAAAACTATAAAGATCTCTATCCCATGTATAATCATCAACAATAACATATATATTTTTTGTTACTCTATTTTGAGAAGGGTGTACAAATATTTATAAGTCTCTCGACTATGATGAGTGTGCTTGATGTCTTTCATTAGATATTGACTATTACTATTTACAGAATACAATATCATTTCAAGCTCTTGTTGCATTGTATCTAAGACTATTGTTTGCAAGGAGAAGTCGATTGCAAGGTGGAAATTGACAGATTAGGTTTAATTATTTTTAATTAAAAATTATCACAGTCATTGATATTTTGATGCAACCAATCATCAAGGGTGTGGGAAGATCGTCGAATCATCTTTGGAAGTCATCAATATTTTGATTAGGCTTGTAATCAACAGTATGGAAAACTTGTCAAATATTCTCTAGCATGAGTTGATATTTCAATGTGGCCCACCATCGATGGTATGAAAAACCTGTTGAATCATCTATGGATCATTTCAAACTAGTACTATAAGGCCTCCAAGTTGCATTGTTGGGGATTATTTTTGATGGAGTATCCCATCAATAAATCAATAGTCAAGGAGTGCGTCAAACTTTTGACAAAATTCTAACGACGTTATATTTTTACATGGAAGTGTCAAACTTTCAACCTCCAAGAATAAAAAAAAAGGTCCAAATTTACTAGTGATTTATTCATCACATGCCCCTAAATAGCCTGAATTTATGCCTAATATGACTATTTTTAATAAAATAGTAGTTAATAAAAAAATGAAGGAAGCTTTGGGTTTTGGAATTATTTTTATTTAAAAGAGTGGTGTCTTTTTTGCTAAAGTGATATGAAAGCTATTCAATAACATATATGTCATGTGTTGTACAATGTAAATGTGAAGAGGGAGGATTTCCAAAAGGTAGAAGAGATATTGGTAGTATTATTTAAGAATATTTCATGGAGAAAAATAAATGATATATAAGGGAGAATTTTGAGTATAATTATTTAAATATTTTTAAGTTTATTTCCTTTTGGAGAGAGAGTTATATTGGAGAGTTTAAAGAGCTAAGAGAGGGAAATATTATTATGGAATTGAATCTTCTTCAACCATGGAGGTTTGTGAAATTTTAGTGGTACAAATGATCCATCTCACATGGATTTATTTTACTCTATTTGTCTCCTTCCTTTGGCTTTTGTTAAATCTTCATGAGAATTGAGGCATGGAGTGAAATTAGTGATTGCATTACTTATCTAATAAAAATATGTCTATTTATATTTTTTCATGAAGTATTATATTTATACATTCAATTCTAATAGTTTTTTTAAGAGAAAAAGTGGACTCACCGCTATACATATTTTATTAATAAAACCTAATTCAAAGTATTAACTAGGAAAGAATCAGGAAAGAAAATCCAACATCATTGATGTTAGATAAAAAGAGTTTGAAAGTATTCACCTATTACAATTTTGGCTACAAGAAAAACAACAACAACATCTCAAAACAAAATCCCCTAGATTTATACACTATAAGAACTCACGTGACATAAAATCTGCAACCAACAACAAACTCGATGTCAAATAAGACCACTTGATTTCCTTTTTTTGAAAATATATATGTGTTTTCCTATGGTATTTAGCCACTAGTTTTGAGAGATATATTACCTTCTGTTAGAGGGGTGTTGGTAACTACATGAAAGGAATATTGTATTATGATATCTTCCATGTGTTTTCATCTATGATTTTTTTACATACTACATATTTTTATCATAAGTTTTGGAACTATATGTGCTTGATTTAGGGGATTTTTAACCAGTTGACCTCATGCTTAGTTTTCATGCTCCCAACTATTGTTTAAGACACCAAAGCTATGTTAAATTTCAATGCAATGTATAAAATTGATGATTGTAAGGACATATTCTTATAATATTTGTGCCTTATGATTTTTTAAAGTATTGTGATGGAGTTAGGGTCATGTCTAAACGAGGGGTATAGGACCCTGGTATTGTTGTTCTCTAGACTCTTTTTTATTTTGGTTTTGGATTTGTGTGTAGGGTAGATGTCGTAGGTTAGTAGTTCACCATAGGTGGTGGGGCTAGAAAGTGGCCACCAAAGGATCCTATGTATTAGAGACTAGGGCTTTATTTAGGCTGGCTCTACATGTGGGTTTTTATAATCAAGTGGAAATATTTATAAAATTAATGGGTTATGGCAATTTGGTAATTTACATTAATCAGACGAAGAAACATGTACTGTTGGAGTACTCAGAGAGGGGACAATGTATGTAGGTCATCAGTCCCTGACTCATTTAAATAATCCAAACTTTATTGGTTTGTAAATATCCTATTAGAGTAATTAGGAGGAGATGTTCTTTGTGGTAGAATGGTTTTCAACTCATGTGAATGATCCCAACTAGAAGGAATTTATGATGACACTTGTTTAGATTTGGGTTAACCCCTAACTCTATTTTGCCTTTGGTTTTCCATTTTTGTTGTGATTTAAGTTTGGGGCATTATGCTTTGTGTGGCTCTATGTTACCTTTGTACTTTGATTTTGGGGTGTAAGCCTTTGATTACCTTGGACCCTATGTGGATCATGGTCTTATCTCCTAGCTTGGCAAAGTGGACCATTCATGGCATTATGTGGTTGGGTGGTAAATATTTTAAAGGTATTGTTTAAGTTTCATGCATGGATTATATGGATCCTTGTTGAGCAGTTATTAAAGATTAATTCTTGAAGTCTATGTGTTGCATCTCTTTGGAAGAAATATATAGGAGAAATAAAGGGAAATGTGAACATATTATTTCAAAAGATAAATAAAGTTATGTTTATGTCAAAATATTGTATATTTCCTTTTATTTAGATAAATATATGATGAACCACATACTCACCATAATGCTATCAAAGGAACAATCTAATAAATTTATGAATAAAAAAAGATTAGGTTGACGCATATGGTTAATGATTTAAATCTATTTCATATGTCTTTATTACATGTCAAATATATGTAATTGAATATATAGGTTAAATCATTAGTTCATAATTTGTAAATGATCATTAGGATGGATAATGCATCAAATCATAAGTAGACATAAAACTAATAGATGGATTAAGTTAAATAGTAAGGATAAATGTTGGTAAGGAGATTAAGTAAGCAATGCATGAAGAATACTTTTTGAATTGATTGGATAATGTATCTTCTTGAAATGGAAGTTCTTCCATGTTAAGAGTGGTTAGCCCTTTGAGTAAGTGGTTTAGGGTCATGTCAAGTGCCTTGAATAGGTTTTTGAATGGATTCGGTAGTTTTACCCCTACTTTGCTTCTCTCTCTCTCTCTCTCTCTCTCTCTCTCTCTCTCTCTCTCTCTCTCTCTCTCTCTCTCTCTAGCTTGTTTCTGACAATTTTCTCTATGAAACTAAGGACTTTCACTTTCTAGGTCAAGGATGACCTTTTCAATCAAGGTTGACCTCAACCCTAACCTATGTCAAGGATGACCTCCACCTTGACCTAGGGAAGGGTCAACCTCATCCTTGACCCTAGGTCCATTTTACAATTTCTAGAGGTTTTAAGATATTAGGCTTTGGAAAGTTTCAGTTTTCTACTTCTAGGTCATCGGTTTCAAATTTTGGAATGGTATACTCTTAAAATAAATTTAATACAAGTCCATTTATAAGGGTTAAGGTTAATTAGGATTTAATGCTCCCATGTTAGCCTTCTCTAGGAGTTTGTGCCCTATATCTCCATATAAGGAAGCCTTCTTCCCTCATTTTGAAATCTACAATCTATCCATGATTCATAAGCACATCCATGATCTATGAGTGAAGTTATTATCTACATTTTATGAAAGGCATCTATAATCCATTTTCAAGTAAGCAGGTATTCTATCATTCAAGCATTCAAGTTTTACATTGAAGATAAAGGATTGAAGCATTCAATCCTTTAAATAGATTTTGTTCAAGCATTCATGATTCATCAGTCAAACCCTAGATGTAGCCATCATGGTGGTGTGATCTTCCTTCAAGATCTTTTTTTCATCTTCAATATTTGTTCATTCTTTTATCAAGGTGGATTCCAAGCATACAATCATGGAGGTTTTATTTTACATTTTCTAATGTTATGTTCAAGCTTTAATCTTAATATATTTATTTTCATATCAAATACAATTGTATATTTATTGAATATCATAGCTTCATTGTTAGATTTACTTCTACTACTTGGTAGCATTCCTTATTTCAATTCCATTATTAAGGTTTATTCCAAACTGGGGTTTAACCAAGGAAAACTCCTCATCCAAAAAAAAAAACCATTTTTCTTTATGATAAAAGTGTGGAAAAATGGATTAAAGTGTAGATTTGGATACCTATTTCATCAAACTTGCAGGATTCACAAACAAAAAATTTGTTAGAGCAATGCATTTCAAGGTCAACTTTTTAGGGTATAATTATGCCTCAAGGTAAGATTGTGCCCCTCTATTAGCGTCAAGGTCAACCTCCCTTCAAAAGAAAGAAGTTTCTAGGTTTTCTCCATCTTTGCATTTCTAGTCAGAAATAGGTTGTAGAGACCCCCAAAACTATACACAGGCACTAGGCATCAACATTTTCTAGATTTATCCTATTTCAAGGTAAGTATTTTCCTTTTATCTATTTCAAGATTTAAGCACATATTTTTGAAATAGGAAGACCATAGGACCTCCTTTCTCCATTACATGATCCATTTATGTATTGATCACTTTCTTACACTTAATCAATTTGGATCATTTCTATTAAAAATTAGGGTTGAGGATTGGTCCTATTTTTACCCTATTCATTTTGATGAACTTGACATGCTTACCCTCTTTTCTTTTGTAGAATTGGATGCCCTATTGCATTTTTTGGTGTTAAATTCCATTTCATATTTGTTAGGTATTTTCTTATATTAAAATTAGATTTAGTTTATGCTATATATATATATATTCAATAAAAATACAAAAATATTTCTTACATTTTATTTTCTATAAATATTACTAAGATGCCCTGGTGTATGGTTATGTTTCTTATTACCCTTCTTTAGGCATCTCTTTACAATAATTATGAGGTTTATGAGAGTATCATTCATTTTATTATGTTCATGATCTATTATTTTATTCTGATTTATGCTTTTGTGAATTTGACTAATACTAGTCTTCCTACATTCAAAACTTCCATTAAGGATTCATATGGTAGACTTATTATTCTTTTGGATTATGTGAAGAATTTGGTGAATGATACACCATCTCTTAATCTCCCTAATCCAAATATTATTTTTCCTAATCCAATGCCTAATTCTCCATCTATTAATCCTTGTTCTTCCCATTCTTATGATGAAATTCAAGCTATAGTTAAGGATATGGATATGTAAAATTTCTTTGGTTTACCTTCTCCTTTGATTCATGATGATATTAAAGGAAATAGTAAAGACACTTCTTCCAAACCTATTATTCCACATTATACAACCTTTAGTTATGAGCATGATAAACAATCACCTCCGATAGAAGATTTACATTATATTTAAACTACAAGATATAAGCTAATAACTAAACAAGGTTATAAAGGTTTATGGCTTGAAGTTAATGAACATTGTATTATGTATCTAGTTCATATACTCTCTAAAATGGATTTGCATTGTGTTGGTTGTTCAAAATCTCAAGTTAAGAAAGGTGGTGTTAATCATCATCCCCCTTTTCATAAACTTCTTCCTTCACCTACTTTAGATAACCCTGATATTCACCAAGAGGTGGCTAAATAGGTGTATATTTAATTGATGAATTCCAAAAAGATGCCTTATCCAAGTACAAATGTCTTTTTCATTATCATAATGCACACTTACCTATTGATTGTAGATATTTAAAATTGTACATTCATGAACTAGATGCTTCAAGAATTATATCTCACTCTCGTGTAGTTTTAAAATTCCTTCATAATTTTGATATAGGGTATTCCCCTCATTTTAATATAATATAGATTTATTCTCCTCTTGTCTCTAGATTGGGGGCAAGAGGTGTATTTTCATTCAGTCTCCTAAGATCCATTAGGTCATTTATTAAGCTTAACCAGTATTCTTTCCTCCTATTTTTCTATGATTTTATATTATGCTCTATTCAATATATCTTTTCTATGACATTTTTTTTTTCAAAGGTGTCTCTTGTCTTCCTCCCTAGGGGGCAAGGTTCTTCCTTCTTTCTCTTTGTGTAGGGAACTGCTTTCCTTAGCTTAGTGTTAATTATTTATATTGCAATATTATTTCTTCACATTGGTAGATGTTTTGAGTAAGGATAATATTTTTATATAAGAGGTTGTTGTCCTAGGTCATCACCTCTTCTTTATGTTTCAAATTATGTTCTTTATAAAATATTACCCTTTCTTTGGTGTTAGAGTTATTTTCCTCGATCCTTAGAATTCTCTTCCTCTTCTTATAAGGGTCTTGATGATTGAATCTTTGTTCCTACTTGGTTTATATTTGGAAGAGGGTATTTTATCTAAAATCACTACTTTATGATGGGGGTTTTGTTGATAAGATCTCTTTCTTTGAGGATCCTTTTTCCATAAGTGGCATATCCTTTTCATGATTATCTATTCTCTTGGATGTAGGGGTAAATATCCCTTGGTAAGAATATGGTATACATTATTGTTAAATAGGACATCTCCTTGCCTTGTTAAGTAAGTATCCTCTTCCTCTTCCCTATCATTTCTCATAGAAAACCATGATAAGGAGGGGGACATATATACATCTCCCTTGTTCTATATTTTTATTCTATTTTACGCTAAATCTTGGAAGGCAATACACATAAGTTGCTAAATCCTGAAGAGACACATATTTTTCATTTGTATATGCTAAATCCTCTAAAGGTAATGCACATAAGTTTCTATATCCTGAAGAGATACACATTTTCCAATTTTTCAACATGCTAAATCTTTCAAAGGTAATGCATATAAGTTAGTAGATCTTAAGAAGACATGCATTTCATATTCATAGTGATACAAGAAGGTGGACCTATGGATATTCTAGAAGCCATCAGAAGACACATTTACAATTGCAAGCACAATTTTTTTGTGAATTATCAGGTTTAGCTACCTATTGGGCTCTCCCTCTTTCTTTGTGATTCATGGTAAGGTGGTCATCTTACTATGCAAGGTAATCACTTCTTCTTTTCTTTCTTTTCACTTTCATGCTAGTAGGACTGGATCATGACGCTATGTTATTTAGAGTGTTTCTCTTGTCTTTATTATGTAATCATTTATTTTTTTATGATATTTTTCCAATATGATATTATTATGAGTAATATTTCTTAGCAAGGTTTCTTGTACTAGTTGATTTGGGTTTGTTTAGTACTAAAACTTTATTTTATGTTTTTTTTTTTCATTTTCACACCCTTGTGTGTGTATGCTGAGTTAAAATCCTTAGCTTGGGGCTTGTCTCCTTAGAAAAAGTATTATTTTATCTCTTTGTGAATCCACTTGGATCTCTTCTTTATTTTCCTTTACCAAGAGTTTGCATTGAGTCCACACTCTTGCTAAAGTGGGGGCTAAATGCATTGTCTTAAAAAGGAAGCACTTCCATGTTCAGAGTGTTTGGCCCTCTGAGTAATTGGTTCGAGATAATGTCAAGTTCCTTGAATAGGTTTTTGCATGGATTTGGTAGTTTTCACCTATTTTTCTTCCCTCTCTATTTCTAGCCTATTTTTGACAATTTCCTCTATGAAACTTAGGACTTTGACTTTATGGGTCAAGGTCAACATCATCCTTGACCCTAGGTCAATTTTTCAATTTCTAGAGGTTTCAGGATATCGAGCTTTGGAAAGTTTCATTTTCCCTCTTTCAAGTTAGTTATTTCAAGGTTCAAAATGGTAGACCCTTAAATTAAATTTAATCTAGGTCCATTTCTAGGGTAAAGGTTAATTGGGATTTAATGCTCCCATGTTGGCCTTCTCTATGAGTTTGTACCCTAGATCTCTTTTTAAGGAAGCCTTCTTCCCTCATTTTGACATCTACAAGCTATCCATGATTCATATGTGCATCCATGATCTATGAGAAAAGTTATTATCTACTTTTTATGAAGATCATCTATGATCCATTATCAAGCGTCCATTTTCAAGTGAGAAAGCATTCTATCATTCAAGAATTCAAGTTCTCCACTAAAGATCAAGGATTGAATCATTCAAGCCTTTGAAGGGATTTGGTTCAAGAATTCAAGATTCATCATTCAAACCCTAGATCTAGCCATCATTGTGGTGTGATCTTCCTTCAAGATCCTTTGTTCATCTTCAAGATTTGTTCATTCTTTTGTCAAGGTGGATTCTAATCATAAAATCATGAATATTTTGGTTTACATTTTCTAATGTTTTGTTCAAGCTTTCATATTAATATACTTGTTTAGATTTCAAATATAATTGCATATCTATTGAATATCATAGCTTAATTGTTAGATTTACTTCTGCTACTTGCTAGTATTCCTTATTTGAATTTCATTAGTAAGGTTGAATCCAAACCAAGTTTTTAAAAAGGTAAACCCCTCATCCAAACAAAAAACCATTATTCTTGTAGACATAGGTGTAGGACAAAAAAGTGAAGTGAAAATTTGGATACCCTTTTCATCAAGCTTGCGGGATCCACAAACAAATTTTTTATTGGAATATTACAAGTCAAGGTCAACTTTTTGGGGTAAAATTGTGCTCCAGGGTAAGATTGTGCCCCACTATCGAGGTCAAGGTTAACCTCTTCAAAAGGAAAAAATTATTCTAGTTTTTTTTCGTCTCGACATTTCTAGTCTGAAACAGGTTACAAAGATCCCCAAAATTGTACATAAACACTAGAAATCAACATTTTCCAAATTTATCCTATTTCAAGGTAAGTATTTTTCTTTTATCTATTTGAATATTGAAGGAAATAATTTTCAAATAGGATGACCATAAGACCTCCATCCTCCTTATCCTCCATTAGATAATCCATTTGTGCATTGATCACTTTCTTATCCTTAATAAATTTGTATCATTTCTATTAGAAATTAGGGTTGAGGATTGGTCGTATTTTTACTCTATTCAAATAATAAAAGTTAACTCTTAATATTGGACACCAATTGTGTTAAATGTGATATTAGGGAACCTATTGGTAGTTTATGTTTATGATTAATATTCTTAACAAACAAAGGATGTCTAAAAATATTTACTCACTAAACTTAGTAATATTTAGACTTATCCTTTCAGGTTTCCTAGTAGGACATTACACTTTTCATTGCCATCATTGTTAGGATAAAACATAGGAAAAAATAATAATTACATGCAAATATAACCAATATTATAAGATAAAAAATTGCATAGAAGAGAACACAAGACACTAGGATTTAATTTGGTTTACCAAATCCCTCAGCTATGTCCACCAACATCAAGTCAAAAATTATTATTATCTAATGAGTACAATATGAAATCTCTTATAGCTCAATACCATTGCAAGAAGGTACAACATCATGATACATCATGAAATCAATAACCCTAAGCCATTTTATACAAGCTTTTGTTAATTATCAAACTACGGATAGAATAATTTGTCGAATAGAAAAGTCGTTAGGTGACTATCAATCTTGCTTTCACTCCCCAATATTTGCTAGGGTCTCCTTAGGTCTTACACTTGACCAAATATGGTTTTTATTCACCCTATACTCTTTAGAACTCTATACACTAGATCCTAACCATTCAATTGGTGCACATCAATAAGGTAGAACAACTTGCTTACTAATTCCCATCAACACAAAGAACCCCAAATACTAATTTTTGACTTTGAAATGAATGGATGGTCACCTCTGTGTGTTTAAGGACTCCATACAAGATTCAAAACCAAAAATTACATTGAAACTCTACTTGAGTTCCAATCCATAAGTGAAAATGCATTCAAATGCTTGTAAAAAGGCTACTAGAATTAGCCTTCCAGACACACTAAAACTAAAATATCTTGTAAAAATCCTTAACAAAGGGTCAAACAAACCCCCATTTCAAATACCCTTATCAAAGACCTTAAGGATTTTGGGAGTCTAGGATTTCCAAATTGTTTGTACTGTATGGACAATTTTAGCCTAAAATCAAGGGTTTTAAGGGTTTATATTTTGTTTGATGAAAAAACTTTATTTTCACACCTTAGGGCTTCCACTAGAACTTCCCATTTTGATTAGGGTTACACCACTCCTTTCTTCAACACATATCATGCTTAGGTTGAAGTCTCCACACATTCAACCACTACCATTCAATTTGCAATAGCTTGTGATCCCTAACCAAGTTGTTAGGACTTTCTTAGGGCATCATTGCAATAGTAGCTATTGAGCATTCTAGGGCCACATATCCATTATATAAAATGTAAATGGATCCATGTTCTACATCCCAAAAGACTGTAATGAACCTATAGTGGGAAATGACCCAATGACTCTATTTGTGCAGATAGTCTATCTCAGGACAACAGACTGGTGGAAACCAAAATATTTAATTCAAGAACACAAAACCTTACAAAATTACAAACTAGCTATGTATAGAATCTCAAATAAAACTAGGATAGCTCTTCCAACACAAAAATTCCTAGGTCTAATCAGTATACATGCCGAGACCACACAGAAACATTAAATTGTTGCTCAAATCTTGTTGTTCAGGTCATATAATGCACACACTAACTTCTTCAACCCCTTGAACAAGTTGAGAATGGCATTATATAGGATTACCATAAGCATCCCAAACTATTTTAGACAATTGAAAGGCTATAGTTGAAAATTTGCTACATTGCAAGAAAAGATCTCAAAATGTTGTCAATGACAACATTGACAAGTTTGAGCAATGTTTACAATTTTGAGCATCTAACTCTCAAACTTGCTCTAAATGGTCTAGAAAAACATAATAAGGTCTTCCAAACACTTATTTGACCTTTTTAGCCTTCAAAACCTAAAAATGCTCTATGTTTCCAAATTAGCATTTTTGAGCAACTAGGAACAACTTAGCCTAGACAAACTCCCCTTAGGACTAAACTAGCACTATTATTTAACTAGTGGTGTGGCTAGCACCACTACAAGCCAAAATCTCAAAGGGAACCCTAAGTCTTATTGATATTTTGAAACAACATAGTTTCAAATTACCTTGATGAGAACAAGATGCATCTAGGGGCAACTACTTCCCATCTTCAACATACCATTTTAGACACCGGGCCAACTATAAGGCTAGACCCTTCTTCTACTTTAGGCTCTACAAAAGCTAGGTAGGTGTACCTCACATTCACCTATATGGTACCGGTGCTAAAACATACACTTGAATTTTGACAAAGTAGATAAAACCCTTAATCTTCTAAGACTTATGAATAGATCTTAGACATGTAATAGTTAATAACATGACCTAAGAAATTGCTAAGCTAAGTGAGGGCATCCTTTTAGTTCTTCAACATTAAAGGGAAAATTTTTTATTAATGATGTTGATTTCAGCAAAAACTCAAAATATGAAACAGTAAGAACAAGTTGATCCTATAGCTAATTAGTGCCTTATCTATTGGGAAATTCCACAAAATTAAACACATACATCTGTGATATCAATGATGTATTCCATTCACCCAAATATCAGATCTATCTTATCCCTTTGTGAATTAGACATTAGTGTTCATAAAGACCTCACTCTTATGAAGTATCCTTCTAAAATAACCAACAACCCTATCAAACACATCAAGCATTTAATTGGTCATTGGTTGCAATAGCAAAACATATCATACATAGAACTTTAAAGGGATGCAAATGGGTTTTAGTTCTTTGTCCTTAAACCACATAAGATTGTAGATTAAAGAGATAGGAGATGAGAATCAGAATGAAATTAAAGAGATTCTGCTCATTTGTATTCATTTCCTTGAAACTATATATTTAGATGCATGAAATTAAAACATAGAAATGCCTAACATATTAGAACTAGCTATATTATCTTCACTACTACTATTCATACAAGAGAAAATATGTTGAAGAATGTGGTGTCATAGTGATGAGAACACATTAAGACTAGAACCTTGGTTTCACAAATCTAAGAACACTCAAGATTGGAACACACATGGTATCATAGTAGTGAGTAATTTTTCTCCAAAACTAGAACCAACCCCCATTCTAAAAGAGAGAAAAATATATATATTGAAAGAATTCAATGCTAACAAAGAGATATTTTCCATTTCCTCTTCCATTCAAAAAAGATCTGATTCTTCAATCATGACTCCAACTACAATCCCTAAATTCATCATAGCTAGAAAACAAATATTCCTCATAACTGAAAATTGGAGCCAAATTATACTAGAATGGCATAATATTATCAAAACTAACCAACAGACCTTTTACCATGTGTTTTTACCAAGCCTGTAACTATATTTTCAATTTTCACCAATTCCACTAAGAAGGGCCAAATTTCACATTTCTACCTATAACTTGAACTAGTGACCTCCTATATAAAAACAAACTTCAAAATTAGAAAGTTCATCTTCTCCTAGTTCCGACAATATTTAATACTCCTATGTTTGCTTACTAGAGACACCTAGAAACTCATTTTGAAAAGTATGTCTCTGGTTTGAACTTTATTTTAAATTTTTTTTTTTTTTAACTCTAAAATTTACACTTAGGAATATATCATTTTCGTAATTAAAATTTTTTTTACATGAGCATTTTTGAAAAATGATTAAAAATCATTTTTTATATTTTCAATTTTCTGCCTTCTCCACTATATGTCATGATTTGACTGGTTAGATTTTGCACAATCACCATCCACCTAATTACTATGTGGCACTCTCAAATTGGCTCACCAATTACTACCATGCATTAGCTTCTCATTGACTGCTTGACTATCTTGTCACCACACTGACTAGACTGCCACATCACCTTTGACCAAGGTGTTAGCTAGGTGCTTCCCCACATTACAATTAATGACTACTGACTAATGAATATACAAGTGGGGATGGACCTTCATGACACATGTCCCTTGTGCCATGTCAGCATCTTGAGAATCCACACCCAACTAAGTCTCCTTCACCACTTATCATCACATGATTTGTATGCAAGTCTCCATGTGATTTATTGACCTACCTACCACATCACCTCCAACCAGGGCCCACTTCCATGTGGGACATAGGAGCTTTATCACTTTGTTTAAACTTCACACATCTCCACAATGAAGGAATGTACCAATCATTGGATCTTGCCACATGGCAACATTTAATGCATCCATCTCCACATCATTGCATGTCATCATGCTTGTTCAAAATTTTACTTTGTCTTCCTCCAACTGGCTAGGACCCACGTACACTAGCTTTGCCTTATAAAAGGTGCTATCTTGTTAGATGCTAAAAATGCATATTTTTTTGCATTTAAACATCAAGATATCTCTCAACCCACTCAATGTGGGATATATGTTCTATAAGAAAAACCATGTCCACCAATTGCCATGAAAGATTTGGGTTTGACTCCACCTTAGTTGTCTTCGATTTCCTTTCTCCAAGGAAGAAGGTTTAAAGAATAATGCCTCCTATCATATTCACAAGCTTTGTAATGGACTTTCTTCAATGGCAAGGCCTCCTTCACCCCTCTCATGGCTTGCTCTACAAGACTCAAACACATGCTTTCACCTGTAGGTGTCACCTTTCTATGATTGGCCTCTTCTTGCAATGCCATGGTCTCTTCATTTGCTGTGTAAACTTAAAGAAAAACAACAACTCCTCCATTTGATGTATCAATTCCTTACTATGGAATTACTCCTACAAAAGAAAAACATACTCACGTGTTCCATGCTCCCTTTGTGTATGGGGAGTTTCATTTTTTTGGAAGAGATGTGTCAACCCAAAATCTAATATTTTAGGTGGAGTTTTTTGTCCAAAAGGATGTTGGAAGTTTTTATGTCTTTGTGTAAAATCTAACCATGAGATTCTTCTGGCAAGTATGTGAGACCCTATGCAATTCCTACTATTATTTCAATATGTTTTGCTCAACTGAGAGTTTTTTCATTGTTCCCAAACAAATGCTTGTCAAGACTCATATTTGGCACAAATTCATAAACAAGATATCTTTCGTTTCCATTACTACAACATCTAAGCAAATGAACAAGGTTTTTGTGAAGAAAGCCAAAACTTTCTTGACTTTTGTATAGAATTCTAACATTACTTGTGTAGATTGAGCTAGAAGGAGCTTTTTGACCGCTATCTTCTAGCCATCAGAAAGTGTCCCCATCATCAACTGCAGAATTCTTTACTGCTTGCTTATGTAATTGCTATTTTTCTCCCTTGGTTTGTTGTTTGATGGAATTTGATGGAGCTGGAGATTTCACCTACTTGGTCTCTTGCTCTTTCCCGCATGACCATCATCCATCCTCCATATTTTCCTACTATACAGAGTCTAAAAATACCCCATTACAATATGCCTAAGTATCTAAATGTGATTCATGGTGAATGGATATTGATTTTGGTTTAGAGAGTTTCCACCTGTAGATTTATGTAAAAGATGTTGGAAACAAAGAGGACTTAGGTGTTTTAACACTAGAGGTGTTAGTTAAAACCATTCTAAAAAGATTCTCCACATGGACCTCTATGCCTTTGCACATTGGGAAGGAAGTGTTGATGGTTTTCTCTATCATTTAAGATATGGTATCCTTTCCCCTCTAAATAAAATTTCATAGTGCTCCTTTTATAGTAGTAGCTTCAAAGCGTCTATGAGTTTTTTTGAAGCTTCCTCATTCTTATGAGATAGGCCAAAAATTTATGCTAAACGTGTGCCTATCATCTCATTATGAAGCCACAAATCTTACTCCAATGATGCTCATTGCCATTACACCACATTTTAATAGAAAAATGGGTCTCTCCATCTTTATAACATCCATTGTTCTCACATCGCACATAGGATGCAATAATTTTTTATTTGAAACACTACTGATTTAACATCATGGATACCTCTAACTCAAGACTTCCTTGATCCATTTAAACACATGCCTCATTCGATTAATATTTCAAAAATGAAATTTAGATCTCACCTGGGAACTCGATGTGAGTTATTTATTCATTTTTCATCCTTTGATCTCCAAGGGTAAGATATCCATTCAAAAAAATTTAACTTTTATAATTACTATAATCACCTATGCTAATCATTTTTAACCTCCGGTGTCTTGTTCATTTGATGAATTTAGCCGGGCCCCAAAGTGTGTCTTGCTAAAAAAATTGGATTCAAAACACCTAACATATCAAATAGGCTTACTGAACATCCTATACTGACTAGATTTAATTTAGAGCATTGATTTAGCCTTTTAAAACTCATTTTCACCTCTTCTTGCAACTTGTCAACCTTGTGCTAGAAGGACCTTTGACTGGCCTTAAAAAATTACCCAAACACTTGATCAAGCACTGAAAATAGACAAATTGATTCTCTATTCTATATACCTTTTTTGTGTGAAATCTCATCTAATGATGAATTATTAGTCCAAAGATATTGACTATCAAATTTTCTCTCTAAAAAATGCCTCCAAGAAAACATGTCAAAATAATAAATCACGTTTTCTTTTGGCTTCAAGAACTAGGCAAACAAACACTTGGGGAGACAAAACTGGGTCATTGGTTTAGTGTGATGAGGAGAGCATAAATGTGTAATTAGGTCTCATGAAAAATAATAAGACGCATTTGGAAAATGGTCAAAGTGGGCTACTCAAATTTGCAGATTGGAAACAATGGCAGATTTTTTTTTTTTTGCAAATGGAATGGACCTAGAAAAGTGTGTAGACGTATTTGTCAAGACTTGAAAATTGGCACACTTAAAGTATTTTCAGAGTAGAACATTGGTATAATCCATTCAACCTCACCTATCATGGATCTTGAGTTATGAGATCCCAAACATGGGTATTGACCAATCTGCACTTATTGATGCCAATAAAAAGTCATAAATTACTTTTGGAATCATGTTTGAAAACTTATCAAAAAGATTCATCATAAGCTCAAAATTTAAACGTGATAGGTCTCTAACGTATTTAATGTAATGCAAAAGGAAATTTCTCATTAAAATAAACTAGGTCAAAGTTATAACAAGTCAAATAGGGCTTCCCCAAATTCTAAACAATTTGCATTAGCATGACAACAATAAATGACCAACTTTGAGGGATTCAAAACCTAGTCAATAGATATTTAAATGACCCAAAATATGAAACATAGATTCTTTGGTATGGACACTAAACACTCCCAAAGTGGCGAGTCATAAAACATTACTGGGTGCAAGATATTCAATTGAGAACATGGCCTCCTATCACTATTTGACACTTAGGCAAAAATGCAAATTTGGAAATTGCTCAAAATGGGACTTCACAGAATGACTCAGAATGGAAATTTATCATCATGGGATGAGTGGATATACTAAATTCAAGGTGTTAGAAACATAAAACACCTCTTAGGAAAATAGACAGTTAGGTACACATGCATTAAAAAGTGCTTATAGGGCTTAATTTTTAGGATGGTACTCAAAATCAGGGCTTTAATTTTGAGTCCCAATAGGTCTTTCTTCACCCACCTATGTGCCCTTGTACCAAATAATAGTTGATTCCTCTTACAATATAAGGTCTTTTTTTGGCTTCAAAGGTGTTGGTCCCCAAAACCCTTGTAGGGGCATTGCCCCTCAATGCCACCCTATACTATGACATAGAGTGCACCTAGGGCATGGCCCTAGGACCCCACAAGGAGTGCTACCCCAGAACCCTAGTAGAAATAATCTAGGTGGAAATTGCGCTAAATAAATCTTTGAGTCTAATTGGGCTCCACATCACAATAATCTCCCTCTTGGAGATTGATCAAACTCTACTACAATAACCTCCCACCTAGAGATTGATCATAACACCACTAAAACTATAGCTCCCACTAGAATATCAAACCACCCTAGACTCTATTGTTCTTTTATTCTCTTTAGTCTAGAAAACTAACTAAATCTAAAGAGGATTTCAAGTTCTCCCTTGTTAGTGCCTTAATAAACATATCTATTGGATTATCATCTATACATATCTTCTCCAATTTTAACTGTCCATTATTCAAAATCACTTAATGAAATGGTGCCACAACTATATTTGTTTTATTTTAATGTTGAATAGAATCATTCATAAGATAAATAGCACTCTGGCTATCTCTAAAAAATAATTATCCCTCTATGGGTGTCCCATTTCTTCCATGAGGAACTGAAGTCATATCATCTCCTTGGTTGCCTCTATAGCAGCAACATACTCTACCTCTATAGTCAATAAATAATTCACATTGTGTAACTAAGAAACCTAGCTCACTATTACAATACCAATAGTAAATACATAATGTATAGTACTCCAAGTGGTATCAATAGTCCTTGCCAAATTTGAGTCAACATAGCCCTATAAATTAATAATAGATCCCCAAAATGTAAACACTCACTAGACGTTCATCTCAAATATCTGAGAAGCCACTTGATTGCATTCCAATGCTCATGCCCTAGCTCACTCATATACTTGCTAAAAACTCCCACTACATGTGCAATATCTGGCCTAGTACATACCATAACATACATCAAGCTTCCTAAGCTGAAGCATAGGGTACTTTGGACATCTTGTCCTCCTCTTCTGGTGTCTTTTTATACAATGTCCATGTTTTAAAACTACATCTTGATAAAAACCCTATACTAGGATTTAGAAGATAAATAAAATCCTAATGACTAGCTAGACCCCATATTCAATAGAAATTATCTCAGATCTAAACCAATCTTCAACAAAACACATACAAGGGCTTTCTACCCTTTAGGATCTACAAGACCAAGGAGGGTGCACTAGGGATTTAATGGCTTCTTCTATGATTCTCTCCTTCAAATTTATTTATTAATATTCATCTTCTTAGATTTATCATTTATAGCAGATAAATGGTCAACAATCTTCTTGATATTATAATCAACTTATGTGTTACAACAATTTAGTTTTATGTGCTACTCCAAGGAAGCTATTACAACAAGGGAATGACCAGTAATTTAGTTCTTTCTTACATAAATGGAAAATTGATTTTGAGTTATATATGTATTGCATGACCATATGACTACGTAAATTTGCATATGAATTAATGACAAGTTCCTTATCCATTATTATATATAGTTAAACCAATAACCATAGACCTATTTAATTGCCTTGCAATTAAACTTATCAATTGTTAACCTTAAATTTCATTCTTATGATATCCCTCCCATATAACTAGAAACCCTATCAATTCATGAAAGCATTTACTTAACTCCTTTAATTAAAAGAAATTAATGAAAAGACATACAACTCATCCAAGTTGCATTAAATTGAAAGAACCTTGCTCATTTCAATCTCAAAATAAAAAATACATGAAAATAGAGACACAATTCAAAGACATAGATATGTAGAACTCTCCTTTGTCTCAATTCTCCTTGAAAATAATATGTTATCCGTATGAAACTCAAAATATAACTCAAGAAATGACAAAACCTGTCATTCAAGATTTATTGTATTCATATATTTGCAAAATTGAATACATCATACATTTGACACAAAACTTGGATTGACTATAATAGAAAAAATACTTAAATTCTACAAACTTCAGATCCTCACTCCAAATCTTGGAAATAATTTTATAGAAAGGATTGCAAGAAGCTTCAAATGGGAGGAAACATGTCAAAATCTTATTTAAAAAAAATATGAAGATATTTTTGTTGGAAATATTCTAGACTATGCTAAGTTATTGAGAGAGGAGGGATAAATCGGTAACTTCTAAAACTTCAACAATTTAACTCACAATCCAAAAATCCAGTTAGCATTTATTTCTTTACATATAATCTAATCTAATTGCATGCATAAGGAACTAAAAATATGAAAGCATTCACAATACTTTGACACAAAGATTTGGTGACACAAAAACCTCCCAAATATAAAGCAAAATTATGGTGGGGATGTACCCACAAGCTTTAGTACTACAATATTAAGTTGAAATGTTAAGGCTTACATTGATCACTTCTGATGATCTACCCTATTAGGAGAAATGAGGATTGCTAGATCCACCTTGTAAAAGGATTTACAAATATACAATAAAGTATGCACTTAGTAAAGAGATTTAGAAAATACTATTAGGTCTACATTGTTACAGGATTTGACTGATCCAACTATTAAGATGAAGTAGTAACTAGTCTCTAATCTACAACTTGGTTTTCTGAATAAAATTCCTTTAAGTACTAATCATCTTGATGTAATAGATATCTCTTTGCTACTCCTAATACTATTATAGCCTTTGTAATTTGCTTCTTTTTATTCTTCTCTAATTATATTTGATTACAGTGCATTCACATTGACTTACTTCCACACTTGGATATGATACAATTCATTACATATATAAAATTCTAATTATACAAATTACAAAGTTGGCCACTATACAAGTTTACATAAATATTACAAAGTCAGCTCAAGTGTAGACACTCGATCCATAAAGACTGACTCAGTGAGGTTCTGATGCTTGGCATCCACTGTCAATTCTTGGCATCATCATGCACTCTATAGACATAGAGGCTTGATCCATATTGATCACTCCCAAATAGTCTCGAACTTGGTCTACGTTGATGACTCTGTAGATACTATGAAACTCATCATATAAACTGAGTCACTTGGTTTACATTATATGAGTCAATAAACACTATCTTCTTGAGCTCAATATAAACTAAGTCTCTTGGTTAACACTTAGTATCTCAGTTAACATTGGACTCACATCACATAAATTTCAAACTTAGTAAGCACTGAACATCTCAGTTTACATTGTTAAAGTCAACATACACTGAGATGCATGGTTTACACTGCTGATCTATACAGTAACTGTAACTACTTGGTAAACACTGGAATTTGTCTGAAGGACTTGGTAGCAATTGTAAAACTCAAGAACAACTAAAATGCTTGGTAAACAATGTTAACTATACAATAAGCTCAGTAGCTATTTATACTTTGAATAAGTGTATGTCACTAATAAAAAGCTTAACTAATATGTCAACAATCCCCCCCTTTGGCATTAGTGATGTAAAGACACTTATTAGCCAAAACTGAATTCAAAAAGTTTCCTGAATATCTTTTATCCATCACTTAGTGATTCTTAGCTCAGTAGAGTATACTATTTTTGAGATTTTTCAAAATTGATTTTGTAAGATATATATTTGTACATGGTAAGGTTCTTCCATATGGTATACTATACATCTTTTTATTGTATATAACATATACTTACTATACATACCTTTCTCCCCCATTATGTTTACAACTTATTACATTTTCTCCCACATACCTTTTTACATCTTTGCCCATTTGTATCTTCCTATACATTTTTCTTCTTATTCACAATATGTATTCCCTATATATCTATTCCCCCCTTTTTGACATTAATACCAAAGATTTATTCTATTTATTTACATGTTAATCCCAAAATGAGATAAGAATTTTGAATGTACCTTGAGTATGATTGCCAAGGTCTTGTCCTAGTCCTCTTGCAAGACCTTACTTTTGTATAGTACAATTTGCAATTCTGTAGATAGCTTTATCATATGGTCTACTATGGAGAAATTTTTTTCATGGATGAGAGTTTTAGAATATACAATCTGTTTCTGTAGTGCATCCATTTTGGGAAGAATCATATGCTATATATCTACCAATATAGATTTGATCCTTGCTTGTTCTCTAAGCATCTCTACTTGCATACATGTCAAAAATCTTATCCTCTTGAAGTGTGTAGAACTTGAACTAGGGTCAAGTTGTAGCTGCTAGCACTAGTATTTAGATCTTCATCTATTTTAGACAATTTGTCCTTTATTTCCTTGGTAAAATTAGAAACATCACATAGCTTACCAAAAAGTGATGATACATTTGAACAAGATGTTTCTAGAGATCCCAAAATTGTAGAAAGTTCTACTTGATAAATTGCAATTTGTTGAGCAATGTTCTCCAACACTTTATTATCAAATTTCTTTTCCACCTTCTACACTAGCTTATCCTGTCCATCAATATCTTTATTGAACCTTTGAACTGCATCTACTAGCTGATACAAAATTGGTTGTGAAGAATCAACCTCAATGCCTATGGCCTCTGCCAAAATGTTCTTTGCATCCTGAATAATTTTGAATTCCGTATCCCTTTCCTCTCTTAATCTTTGTGTTTGGCTTCCTTCTAGAGGAGTTCACCAAATGTTTGCATTTGGTCTAGAGTGAGTTTGGAAATATCCCAATTTGGGATTATAATTTCCTCATCTAGGTCTATCTCTTCCTCCATCTCTTTTCCTTTACCCAAAAATTTTGTGCTCATTTGAGCCTTGGTCTCAACTATCCTTACACTTATTGCTTGTGTGCCCAAAATAGAAATAATTATAGACATACTAGGACTAGCTATAAAAATTGATATTGCACTTATTGAAGGAATACTATTAGAAATACCTAAAGAATCCAAAATTAATGTATTCACAATTGATGTTCTTAAAACTAATATGATCAACTTGATAGAAGAGGTGAGAGTTTGCAACTCAGTAGATAAAGTGGAGGTCACTTAAGTTAATGTTGTGCTGAGCTGAATAGGAGAAAAGAGTGATTGGACATTTGAGTTATCATTGGTGGTCACAATAAATCTTGTTGGGGTTGTCTCCATGCATAATTTTTTCACTAGTTTTCTTGGAGAGTGAGGAAGTGAGGCAATGACTACTACAACTATCTTAAATAGATCAGTTTCCTCATCATCTTTTTTCACTTCCTTGATAGCCTCTTGTTCGCATTCCTCTTCATCATCAATGTTATCAAAATGAGTTGTTTCTTCAATATTTTCTTCTTCATCTTTCTCCTCTTTATCATCATCATCATTATATTTTACATCAACAAGAAAATCACGTGGTTTATGTAATAGACAGATTTTTTTAAAGTGTTAGTTGTATTCCTTACAACATGTTCAATGTTTTTCATCAAAATTAGATAAATGTTGAATTTCAAAGTCAAATTTTCTTCATTTTTCTTCAGTGACTCTTTTACCTCTACATCTGATATGATTGGTATAAGATACCTAAGATTTTGCACATAGATGTATCTGACAGTTTGCATGAAAAATTCTCATCTTGGCTTAATTTTATCTAACAAAGCATCAGGAATTCGATAAGCAAGCTGGTCTAGTGTTTATTTCCATTTACCCATTTTGTTCATCACCAGATCTTCTATCTACTTTTTCTCTTTTGTTGTTCTAATTTCATAATTTAATGCTTTAAATTTTGTTATACTAGCTCCAACTTCCAAGTTGTTCAATCTATCTTGGAAGTTGGGTGGAGGTTTTTTGAATATATGTCTCCTCCTTCCTTGTCAACTTTCTTCCTTGATCTCTTGGTAAACACTATAGTGGATGACTTGGTTGGCTTGGTAATAATTACCTTTCCCTTCTTCCTTAATGGTTCTTCTTCCTCAAATTCTTCCTCATCCTCTACTTCCTCATCCTCTGCTTCCTCATCCTTAGCTTTTCCTTTAGTCAACAAAAGGGTAGAAGTTGTTTTTAGTTTTGCAATTCTTTTCTTTCCTTTGTTAACCACTTGAGGGAGCTTTATTTCAAGTTAAATCCTAGCTTTTGCTTCATCATGTGTACCAAAATATGCAACCTTAGGTTTAACTAGTTCATTAACAAGAGCCTCAATGATATCTTTAGTTTCATCAATATTAACCTCATATCTAACAGGTTTTACCCATGCTATTCTAGGCTTAATTGCCTGGATGTATACTTTGTCACTATCTACCATGAAACACACATCATCCTTATAATCTTCGATAAGGTTCTTGGGGATTTAGTATCTATTGTTAATTTTCTCCTTGAATGCATCAAAATATTTATCCATAATATGGTTGATATAGCACAAGCACATCTTTTCTCCAAACAAAAATGCCTTTTGAATGGAAGAATTTTTGAACATAAAATAATAAATAGTTTATTAGGGAACCAAACTTATAGGAATTATTCTTTGATGTTCTGATGCTTTCCATATTCTTGTTGAACTTCTTGAATAGTAGCTTGACAAGGTCATAAGATAGACTGTTCTTTACTAGCTTGTATGCAAGGTCAACTACTTTGCATGACATGTTGTTTAACCTACTCAAGCTATAGATCTTATGTGAAATAATATCGATTTTGAACTTCAATTATGTATTAGTGACACTACTCATCTTCATTCCTCTATTGTCTGATTCTACTAGGGTTTTCTTTTCATGTTTGACCTAACCTATGGTTTTGGTCATTTTAGCTTTGGCTAGCATTCAAAGACTAATGATTTGATGAATCATCTTCTTTGTGATCAATATAGGTTGCTTCAACCACAATTTCCCATTATGCACTTGACTAAGGATAAACCTAATCTATTTTACTTGAAATTCATGAGGGATGTGAGGGATGTGAGTTAACCCTTTAGTTTCTAGGTGTTGGTGCTCAAGTCTCAAAACTCCATTTACACATAGTTTACCTAGGGCATCATCCATTTCCAAAGTGCCAATCTCTTGAATAACATATTTAAAGTGATTTTGAATATCATTGATCAATAGTATCTTTGGGGGGCTTTGTGACTATTCTCCACTCAAATCTAGGGTTTTCACAATTGTAGGGGCAAGTTTGAAATCTAGTGCCTTCCATTTGCCACAAACCAACATATCTGATCCTCACTTTTCCTTGTTGCTATTGGATGCCATCTTCCCTTGGTAGGGTTTGGAAGAATTCAAAATCTTTCACTAACAATTTTCTCAAATCACTAGGATGCTCTAAAGATCACACTTCACAATAGCTCTCAAGCATTTCACAATAAGAATGACTTTGATTCCATTCCTTTTATCAAAATTTTCCATAAATGCTCAGTATGAAAGGTAGATCGATTTTCATCATGTTGATAGATTGTCATCCACTTCTTTGCATTGAACACTTAGCAAAGTCTTTGTGACTCGGTAACCATATGCATCTTCATTAGTTCCAAGTTTTCTTGGTAAAGTCTATGACCCAAACTCACTCGGTAGAGAGGGTAACTTGGTAAACACTAGTACCCTTTTCACTCTGTGATCCCTTTATATCCTAAATATAGATTTAGATCATTTTGTTCTTATCAACTAGAACTAATTTGAATTTCTTCTTTGATAGCCTAGTTCTAGTTTCTCCTTTGATAACTTAAGTAGAAATGGTAGAGTCACCTAATTCTTGAGTGACTTGATCACCATTGCTTTGAATTTTATTCTTTGTAGAATTTGGAACCCATTGTTGTCTCATCTATTTTCAGATGTTATCAGCGTTTTCCTTCTTTTCATCTCCTATTCTACTAGTATTCATATAGTTCTTGGCAAGATGACCAATTTTTGTACAAATGAAACATCTTTTAGTAGTATCTCTTTTCCTCAAATGATGCTTTACACAATTCATTCCAATGTGTCTAAATTCTCCACAATAATGACATTTGCACTAGGTTTTGTAGTCCCAAACAAATATTGCTTTCATAATTTTCTCTACTGGATTCAATGTCTTAGCTTTTTATTATGATGACTTGTGTCCATGTTTCTTACATTTGTGACAGTTGCCTTCAAATCTTGGTTTCTCTTTGTATTCATTAGTCTTATGATCATGCTGATTGCAATTGTAGCACTTTCAATTGAATTTTTCTTTTCCATTGCTCCAACATTTATTTGAAGTATGTCCTATCTTACCATAGTGATTGTCGGTAGGTTTTTTATTCTTTTGAGCTCCTTGCTTGGATGATACTCCTTCTGTGTATCTAATTCCTACTTTCCTTTTATAGAGATTTTTCTCATTCAATTGATTCATGTCTACTTGGTATTTCATCATTCTTTCATTGACTTTCCTTTTAGAGTTTAGATCATTTTGCAATCTTTCATTTTCAGATCTTAGGCTCATGATTTCTTCATTTGCATTGGAGAGCTGATTAATAAGGTCTACCTGCTGAAGGAAATTGTTATGGATTTTATTGTTCTTACCTTCTATCTCTTATTTTATCTTTTTCTTCTACTCCATGATTTCACATAGCCTTAGTGACTAAATTTCTTATTCTCTTCTTAGTTTTCTTACTTCTTCTTACAGGGAACCATTCTTTTCTAGGAGTTCTTTGATTGCTTCATTGGCTTCATCTTGATTACTTGAATGAAAATCTTGAATTCTTTCTTCAATATAGAGATGAACATTCATTTGAATTGCAAGTTCTTTTCTCCTTGTTAGGGATTGAGAGAGTTTCTTCTTTTCTTGAGTTGGGCAATAGCCATTTCCAAATCTAGCTTTTAATTGTCAATAGCTTTTTCAAGTTTGAATATCTCCATGGCCTTGATATTTTCTCAAGCTGTTAAACTTTCTCCTGAGAACCATAATGCTCTGATACCAATTGTTGGAAATATTCTAGACTATGCTAAATTATTGAGAAGGGAAGGGTGAATTAGGAACTTCTAAAACTTCAACAATTTAACTATTAGTCCAACAATCCAATAAGAATTTAATTCTTCAAAAATAATCTAATCTAATTGCATGTATAAGGAATTAAAAACATGAAATCATTCATAACACTTTGACACAAAGATTTGGTGACCTAGAAACCTTCCAAATAGAACAGTGGGGATGATACACACAAGCTTTGGCACTACAATATAAGGTTGGCCTATTAAAGCTTACATTGATCACTTTCAATGATTTTCCCTATTAAGAGAAATGAGGATTGCTAGATCCACCTTGCTAAAGGATTTAAAAACATACAATAAAGTATACACTCGGTAAAGAGATTTAGAAAAGATTGTTAGGTCTACCTTGTTAAAGGATTTGACTAATCCACCTATTAGGATGAAGCAGTTGTTGATCTCTGATCTGCAACAAGGTTTGTTAAATGAGATTCCTTTAATTACTAATCACCTTGCTATGATAGATATCTCTTTGCTTCATCTAATATTACTATAGCCTTTGTAATTCACTTCTCTATGATCTTCTGTAATTATATTCAATTAATTTTCATTCACATTCACTTACTCCCACACTTGGATATGGTACAAATTATTACATATATACCAATCCAATTATACAAATTACAAATTTGACCACTATACAAGTTTACACAAATATTACAAAGCAGGCTCAAGTGTAAACACTCAAGATCTAAAGACTAACTTAGTGATATTTTGATACTTGGCATCCACTATCAATTTTCAACATCATCATGCACTTAGTAGATATAGAAGCTCAGTCCATATTGATCACTTCCAAGTAGTGTTGAACTCAATCTAGACTGGTTACTTAGTAGATACTATGAAACTCATCATATAAACCAAGTCTCTTGGTTTACATTGTATGACTTAGTAAACACTATCTCCTCAAACTTGGTATAAATTGAATCTCTTGGCTAACACTGAGTAGCTTGGTTAACACTAGGCTCACATTACATAAACTATGAACTCAATAAGCACTAAAAAACTCGATTTGCACTTTTAAACTTTACATACACTAAGATGCATGACTTACACTACTGATCTTCACAATAATTGTAACTACTCAATAAATACTATAATTTGTCCAAAGGACTTAGTAGCAACTGAAATGCTTGGAAAACATTATTAATTGTACAATAAGGTTGATAGCTATTTACAATTTGAATAAGTATATATCACTACTAACAAACTTGACTGATATGTCAATAATTTTATATGGTTTCTTTTATAAAACATTCTCTGCATTTGAACAAGATTTGGGGAAGTAGTTACAAAACTAGCAAGTGGCACTTTCTCTAGGTATCTCTAACATAAATCTATTTGTACTCTAATAGCCTATCACTTTCCTTTTCTTTTCTTTACCCTTTTATCTCCTATGCCTTTAACTATGGCTTTAACTTCTCAATCATTGTCCTTTGATGGTAGGCCCTTTATGCTTGCTACAACTTCCCAAATGGCTATGTTAGTATCCACATCTCACCACATGGCATCTCTAATTCCTTTAAGCTCTTCAAGGTACTTATTCAATTTGGTGTTAGTTATAGCTTTAACTTATGCTGTTACTTTTCCCATTTCTAATTCAAGCTTATACAATATATCAATTAAATCATAAACAACTACAACATCTGCCTCAACATTATAGTATGCCAAAAATTTGGAGTGATTCAAAATGTTGTCAAAATAAGATGACAACTCTAGATAATATTTGACTCCTCCATCACTATCTAATAGGGTGGGTATAAATTTGTGTATTGCAATGGTAATTGCTTTCATCTTATTATGAATTAGTTTCATTTTTTCCACAAAGAATCTATTCAAATCCTTCACCTTGTTAATCAATTTTCTAGCATAGGTACAAAGTTATCAAAAAAATGGCTATAAGGGGCCCATTTAGTGAACAAAGGAGATAACAAGGCAATTGGCATAGAACACTTATAATCTACACCTTGCAAAACATTCCAGTTTCTATGCACATTTTATAAAATAACTTTCAAAGAGTTTATGTTATAGATCAAAAAGTTCTTGATTGTTTTGATTTCTATCTCCTTGTTGGATTCCAATTCCTCCTCATCTACTACCATGACTTGGAATGTCACATCATCTATTTCAAGTACATGACCCTTTGTTCGTATAATCCTTTCTTCAATCTCTATAGTAGATCCAACAATATTTTTTAATGCTTCTATCTCATTCTCTAATTTGATATTTTCCTACTCCAAGACATAAGTCTTCTTCATTTATTCTTCATAGTTCCTCCTATCTTGGATATACCTCTCATAGGCACCTTATAGTTGTTCCTCTAGGACATCAATATTGTTCTTTCTTAATAGTGTTGTTGAAGTTTCCAATCCATTGCAAACTATGGTATTCCCTTTAGAAGAATCTTTGATTTGGATGAGAGTGGGCTTTTGGTGCTCTAGAGATAAACTCCATATTGACATGGTTTGGGAATCAATGTTATACTTAGACCCCCTCAACTCCCCAAGTTGATTCTCATCTTCAAATGAGATTGTCTTGTCCTACCTCTTTATCTAATCCAACAAAAATGAAGAACTGATATCCCATCCTAGGAATACAATAATTCCAATCCTCTATAATAGCTCCTTGACTTCTTCCACAAGGAGGGTTTCAGTAGCAAGATCATACTCTTGTATTTTTTATATTAGTTCAACAACTAGCTTATTAGAGTCACCTAGATTCATTTGTAGAGACAACTCATTCTATTTTATCTCAAATAAGAAGTTTTTAAATTCTTCATTTTTGATGAAATTTTCATCACTCATAAATTCATTTCCCTCAATGATTCTATCATCAATTATTTGAGCTTGTAGCTTTAATTTTCTATCCCTTTTCTCATCCTCAGTGTCTTGAGCTATCATATAATTTATCCTTGCATCATAAAAATATTAGCTACTCCTTGGTAAGATTTGTAAGGCTTTATGTTGGGCCTTTTGTGAAATTTCTACCATTTTCTTCTTTTTCCTCCTTTGTTGAGCCCACTGTAAACTTTTAGGTTGATCCTCTTCTTCATCACTTACCTCTACAATAATGTTTTCATCAGAAGACTCAGGATCAACTTTCCTTCTTATCTTTTCTAGTACTTCTACAGATATTTCATCAAAATTTTGAACACACTTGTCAATCCTACACCAATAATCTTCTTTAGGATAGAATCCCTAAAGGATGGATCTACCTTTCTCATCTCGTATTCAAAACTTAGGACATCACTATATTTGAACATCCTTTCTCTACATAGATTCTCATCTAATCAGTTAGCAATGACATCCTCCTCCCATAAACACTTTCTTGGAGGTAAAGTATATTCCCTTATCTAATTTAAAGCATTCTTGACTACATTGTGGGGGTCATATGTTCTTGTAGGCCCAATTAGCAATTTGAAGCTCCTTAGGAAAGCATAGTTTCCTCTATAACATTATTCCCTATATCAAAATCTTGTACCTTGGTACATCTACACAAAAATGTTCCTTTTTTGACAATTTTGCCTAGATATTCTCTATTTAATCAGATCAATTGCGAAAAAACTTCTACAAACCCTAGTCTTTATAGGACATACTTGGCATAATGTGAGGTGGTTGAGGGTATCCATAAATTTTGATGATAGTATACTATTCAAATAGAAAAATACATCCCCAATCATGCCCTAACTATTTCCCCACATTGAAACACAAATTGGGCTTAACCACCTTCCTAACACTTCTAGGTACCCTCTCATTAACAACTTCTATCACTTTTAATATAGAGTGCATAAAGTCATTATAAAAAGAAATAGTATTAGAGTATGGGAAAAATATTTTCCATACCATTGTCCATCTTTTCATAGTAGTCTCTCTCCCCATTCCTTTGTACACTTGAAGAAGCTTTGATCAAAGAATTCTAATTTTTTGAACATGATCGAATGCATGTTCAAGGAGTAATGATGGACTATAAAATTCTCCATTCTTCCCTCTTCTGCAACAAAAATCTCATCATGGATACTATTGATGATGTGTGTGAAAAAGTCATACCCCACATTTTCATTTGGGTCCTGAATATTCAAATCGATGACATAATTCCCACCAATAGCATTCATGGTTCCATCTAAACCTAGGGATTTGTTCAGACCAAAAATAGTGTTCTGCATATGCCTCTAAAAGAGTTTCAGAGGCATGAAGTCTTCCACCTCCTTCTTATTTGGAAGTTCCCCTTTTCTTTCCTTGAGATAGGGATGTGCCTCATCATTTTTATACCTAGATAGAAGATCTTATGATTCTTGAATTTTTCATTTAACTTATCCATATCAATAGGCAATGATATTGGACCTCTCAAATCAAATGCTTCTATAAATTTCTCCTTATCTATTACCAAGAAGATGCTTCTATCTTTCCTTTGAAATGACTTGCTGACTAGATTGTAACATTTTACTAGTGCCTTTACTAGGTCAACATCCACAAAGACCTCTGAAATAATTAGCTTACCCAAATTCCTGGTCCAAGGGTTAGAAATTGGGATCTACTCTATTTTTTTCTTGTAGAAGAACATGAACAACTCACCTTCATTCCTACGAGGAACCTATGCATCTATGATAAATACATATGGATCTCTAAGAACATGATCATTTATAGACTGTGTGTTGGAAGAACTATGTAGAATATGCATCCATTCTTCTAAATATGAACTAGGGCTCTTTGTTATCAAAGTAGACTCTTCAATTTGGGCCTATGAAATCATTTCACCTTCTTTATATGCCATTCCTACAAGATTATCTCAATAATTTAGGTTGTTATACACTAAAAACTCACTCAAATTCACTCTATAACTCAAACTATGCTCTAAGATTTCAAACACTTGTGCAATTGGTAATGAAATCACTACTCTTCTTGAGATTTATCTATTTATACAAAGGAAGCATGCCATTAATGATATTTTAAATTAGCATGCATTAAATCTTATTAATCCTTGAAAAGCTACCAAGATCTTCACTTTTTCATTTTTCATACTTACAACTCATATCTCTTTTCTCCAACTCATACATGGTCTTTTAAATTTGTTCTATGATTTTAAAATTAGAGGTTGCAAAGCCACAATTCTTTTTATTCACTACTTTGTCATGGTTTTCTATCTTTCTTTATTTCTAGCTGTGACCATGAGAGAAAGACTATTCTAATTGTTGTGCAGTTTCACCACTTAATCCTTGACTATTACATTAAGCTTGCAATGCTACAATTCCTTTTGTTCACCACTTTGCAACTCTATTTCCTTTTTGACCATTTGGCATGCAAAACAATGATCTCTTCATTTTTACCTTTATTGCTTCTTTGTAACTTTTCATTGCATGAATTTGCTAATTACCGTGATCTAGCAATGACCATCAAAATAACTACCTTGCATCTTCACAACCCCAAATCTATATAATTTAATAAATATATAAAACTAGTCAAATAACTATTTGATATTTCATCACAACATCACTCTTTATAATCTTAACTATTACTTGCACCTGTGAAGTAGCAAAACCCTTGATTTTGACTATGTTTCCACTTCACAACTATTAAGGACTTAACACTTTTATCTTTTGTGATGGTGTGCTAACTATTTTGATGTTGACTATCACTCCTTTCACAACTTGACAAAGAAAAAATTCAACTCACCTTTGAATCTAGTGATGTTGTTAAAACTTCACACTTAACCACCTAGAGAACTTAACATTCATTGCAACTCAGACTCCTATGATAGTGCAATAACCACATCCTTTAATTATCAAATGCTTTTTGTAGTTTTGAAACTCAAAATATTTTCTCATGGCTTAACCATGAAAAGTTGAAAATTATTAACTTTTGTTATTTTGCTACCCTATTCTTAAGTCAAATTTAATCTCATGTGAAGCTTGGATGACTTAAAGTCTAACTATTTTGGCTCTTTATCACTGCTTTACAACTTAAAATGTCTTTAATTGCTCTATCACCCATGAGATTAGGATAACCATTTGAAGTTAATTTCTACCTTCCATAAAAACCTCACAACTTAAAAACTTAACTCATCTCTTAAACATACGAAGCCCTGATTGCATGCTTTCACTACTTCACCACCTTAGCCATGGATTACTCTTAACTTATTGCAATGTTGTGATTTCCTAGACCTTAATTGTTTTGGTTATCTTTCATACCTTCATGACTTATATTTTATATTTTATCTAAATTCTTTCAAGGAGTGATGGTTCGAACTTTTGTCTACCTCTTAAAAAAAATTAAGCTAGAATCAAGTCACAATCATTCGATCTTTAGTGGATATGTTCTGGTTTTAGAATGCATGCCCCATTTCACCTAGAAATGGGGATCCCCTAGTGAAATTTTTGTTTCCTAGACCCCTAGTCTAGGGCCTAGGTCATTTTGGGACTCTTAGTGATTTTTGGTCAAGTCTTAGTATCTAACTCGACAAGTGTAGGATGTTAGAGTAGGAGAAAATTTGAAGATCTTGTGTATTCAGTGCATGAATGTACACTATAATACTTAGCACACATGTGCACCTATCCAAGGTGCACAAGTGTATAGAATGTGTAGGTGCACACTTATTACCCTTTGGAGATGCACACATGCACACTTGCATAGATGCATACCTCCAAAGGGTGTGCACCCCATGCCTGAGATCTTTATAAACTCTAGACCACCCCCTCCCCCTTGTCTCCGCTTCCATTCATTGTTCTTGCACACTTCTGATCTTTGAACCTCCACACATCAATGACTATGCTCACTCCTACAATATTAGACATGAAACCAATGCATAGACAAGGTTAGACTACATGCCAAAGGTACACACATGTGCACATCCTCAAGGAGTACATGTGTGCACCTTTATTCACATCTAACACCTAATCTAAGAAAACCTTAAGAAACATCTAAATATTGAAAGGTGCACACATGTACACCTATTCAAGGTGCACATGTGCACACCTTTCGTTTTGAAACCTAAAAATAATAAAATAACCTAAGGTTAATGGTCCATAGATGTGCATCTCTCCAAGGTGTGCATCTATGCACCATTTTATGCTCTAGCTAACACTCAAGTGTATATTAGGATTAACACATGAGAACCCAATCAAGGTGGACATATGATGTGCACACCCTTTGCACAAAAAATCATGAACCAAGTTAAGTCCCGTCTTTCACAATTCACTTGCTAAGAGCATGTGTGCAGTTATGCACATGCATAGATGTGCACCTCACTTGGGTGTGTAGGTGCAAACTGAGCTAAAATGGTCATAGAGGGACAATTTAAAGAGCCATTTTGCATATCAGTTCTATAGGGGGGATTGAACTAGTCTTAAACTATTTTGGAGCATTTGGGCTAGGTTTTTATTAGTTAGGGTTTGTTTTGGATTAGATTTTTAGCTTTCTAAACTAATATATTTCTCTTTTGTGTAGATAAAATGACATCTTCATCATCCTCTCTTGCAAAAAAAATGGCTACCAAACCTATAGTGTTCAAATATAAAGTTACACCAAAGAAATATCACTTTCAAAATGGACACTCCAAAATTAGAGACATTGAGCTTGGACATATTGACTAGAATGCCTTCCTCACCATCTACAATAAGCCAAGAGAAAGATCCTCAATGGTGTTAGCTATCATCCAATTAGGGTTAGTAAAAATAGCATCACATCCTACTTTTGTGTAGTCTTTAGAGCTCATCATGGCTCTTACAAAAAACTATGTCACCGAAGAGAAGGTTTTCAAGAGTGTCATAGGTGAGGCTAGTTGTTCGTGTTTTGTTGAAGTGTTTTGAAAGAAGGAATTTTTCAAGGGTTTCAAAAGCTTTTTATGTGGATTTAGGGGGACCTTTGTTTTTGGTCACTTTGGGCTCAAACGAACATCACCATTTTGCTCAAAGTGCCCAAAAACCCCAGAATCCATATAAAATTTGTCCAATTTGGACAACGTTGGTCTGGGAGGCAAAAAAAAAAATTTGTACAGGGCCGTACAACCTCTACATGCAGTATGAGGTGGAAATTATTAAAAAAATTGTAAGAAAAAAATTAAAACTGTAGCAGTTTTTAGCCGCAGTGGTTAATTAACTGCAACGGAGCCACTAGCAATCACTGCTGATGGCCATCGCTAGCGGTTATCACTGGCAGTCCACCAGAGGCCCACAGTGGCTCCACTGGCAGCCACCACCATAGCTCTGCCCCATGACAACCCACCACCCTCCCACTACCCAGCCGCCGCTCTGCCAGCGGTGGAGAGGATTTTTTGTTTTTTATTTTTTTTATTAAAAAAAATAAATTTTCATGCATTTTCAGAGGCCCTGTCAGTTTTTCTTCCGTAACTTGAGCATACAGACGTATTTTTTCAATCAAAAAAATGTGTCCAAAAGCTTGTTCCGAGATAGAGATGATGGTATAGATTTTTTTGGGTTTTGATGTAGTTTGGTTGCCTATTTTGGTAGTCAAAGATGGATGTTCTATTTTTCACTCCAGGAGGCGTATCTTGAGCATCTAGACTTTTTTTTGGGCTTGCCAGATATTGTTGGAAAGCTGGTTCTATGAGTTATTTAGTTGTAGAGGTCTTTCATCTAGATTTTACTCTAGGTTCTTTCTCCTTTGAGTTTTGCACTTTCACACTCTTGCGGATTACTTGGATTCTATAGGTCCTGGGATCTCTTCTTCTATTCTTTTGGCTCACTCTTCTTTCTGACTTCTGAGCATTGTATGCTTCTCTTTTGTTGCATTCTTTTTTCTATAAATGCACTAAGATAAAGTGCCTACTTTTGCATATCTGGGATCTTGTACACCTTGTGTTTGTTTGTACTTGCACTCAGTTATAAAGTACCATGGGGGTTCATGATGTTTTTCCATTTTGTGCTCATCCACCTTTGTCAAGTGAATGTTTCTTCCACAACATTAGCCCATGATATGTGTCGGTGACACCTCCCTTTATCCTGTGCTTGGACTTCTATTACACTGTTGGTGTTCCTGATTCTTCTTCTTGCAGATGTTTCTGGCATGGCATTTTAGTGTTCCTGTCACCCCTCTCCCTATTCAGCATTATGGGGGGGTTTTCCTATTGGCTCTATTGCTTCCTTGGTTTAGTTGAGTGATCTACATATTCAGTTTTTGTTCCTATGTACTAAGAGGATGCAGTGGCTAGGCACCTATACATTTTGGTGAGATGGTTCATCTACTATATAGACACTCATTCATTCCTACTTTTGGAGGTCACCTCTTTGATTGATTAGCTCTTTAGACTTTGTCTTCTATACCTGGTCATGCACTATTTTAGTGGGGGTTCCAACAGTTTCTTCTGACAGTGTTTGCAGCTTCATGCTTCATTTCTCTTTCATGCTCTTTCTTGTTCCTTTCTTTGGGACATTCCCTAGATTGGAGGCTTTGTTTCCTTCATCTAGTTCATCTCTTTTTGGGGTAGAGTTCTTCCCACTTAGTTTTCTCCTTTGTCTCTAATTTATAGATATTTCTTTATATTGGGTACCTGATCAAGCCTTGTTTCCTGGACCCATCTTTTCCTACTTTCGTAGCTTTGTTAGGTTAGCTTCCTCCCAAGCTTTGCTTAAGGGGGGGTGTTAGAGTAATTATTTTGTTTCACTTATTAATTAGATCATCTTGATTTAGTTAATTAAGTCATTTATTACTCTAGATCTTAAGCTTCCTTTTAGGTGCATATAATTAATATTTTATATTAATTATAATGCGCAAACCTAGTTTTCCTTTTTAGGGTTTCGTGATTCCTTTTATAAGGATTCACCTCTTTGTATTTTTTCATTCACTTATTGGATCATAATAGAGATTGCTCTTTGCATGTTCATAAGATGTCTCTACCCTTTTGGCCTCCATGATTTTTTCTTGCTTTTGTTCTTTGTTTTTTCCATGTGATAGGGTTATGCATGCAAGTGTTCTTGGGAGATTAGTTTTTCACCTAATCTAACAATGCTTTCTAGACCTTTCAATAGTTTATATTTTAGATTAAAGAGATTTTTTATTTGAGAACACCTCTTTCTTATTGCAATAAT
The DNA here is from genome assembly GCA_028749045.1 of Cupressus sempervirens. Taxonomy (NCBI): domain Eukaryota; kingdom Viridiplantae; phylum Streptophyta; class Pinopsida; order Cupressales; family Cupressaceae; genus Cupressus; species Cupressus sempervirens. Next base: position 396,760,090 of record CM053783.1, read on the forward strand.
GATATTTAAATTTATTTTTTTGGTTAGATTACTCAATAGAAAAAACATGTTTGAGGTTTTTCACCATATTTGATGTGGATGTACTTAAGTCAAACCAAGATAATGAGGTTTTTCTTTAATGGAAAGTTGTGTTTCCTTGAGCTAGAAGAAATTCTTCATTCCTAAATACCAACAAAGTATAAATAATAAATAGACATGTTTGATAAGATCATAATAAGATTGTTCTAGATGTATGCCATGTGTTTGTGTTCATTTAATATCTATGAGAAATTGCAATATGTATTAGGTTTCTCATGAGAAGCTAAAAATAGAGAACACTATCATTTTAAATACAATATAGATTCCAAATGTCAAATCTCGAATGGAAATATTAAGAAAGATAAAGAATAAGACTAGGATATAGCATTATTAGAGCACAATTGTAACTCTTTCTTTGATATTCTTACTGATTTCCCCAATTTTTTCTTGATGTTATTTTCTAGTTGTCTTATCACCACTAACTTACTTAAGAATGTTCTAAAGAAAAATCTAGTCTTAGTGTCACCTAATTTATCCAACAATTTTGTAATGTTGTCAGGACATAGAAATAGCATTCTTGTTTTTCTTCTAGAGAAGGTAACTCTTGAACAAGATACTCACAATACTTGTTTTCATTGTAATTTGTTTCCAAATTTCAACAATATTTCAACATCTTTCGTCACCTATATTCAAATGAAAATTATGTGGATAAATTATTAAATAATTATTGAAATGTGGTAATATGTATGTACTCACAAGAATAATCCCTACTTTGCCAAAAGATAAAGGATTCATTCCTAAAATTGTATATAACATGACATCTACTAATATTGGATCCTTCACTTCCACTCTAAATTTGTATAAACCATTTAAAGTGATTATTCCCCTTTCTTCCTACACATATGCTACTAGACTCTTCACATATTTGACATTATAAAATGTGCTTGGTCCATAGTCATAAATTTTTCACAATATCCTAGCCAACTGCGTGTTATAAAAAATATCACTAAAACCTTGTAGCTTTTTGCTAATTGTCAGAACTTCTCAGATATCTTTGTCTTCTATACCATTATTTTCCTAAGGTCTTCATGACATGGTCAAGATAAGGTTTCACAATAAAGCCTTCAAATGAAAATTTTATGGCAAGTTGGACATGCATATTCCAAGGTAATTTTTCATGTCATGTCCATGCTAGATGGAAACCTATGAGTTCACTCGTTGTACCCATAGAGAGAGGAAATATATTTTTTCTAATGAATTTTTTGCATGCATGTCCTAAGTTTAGAAGAAAATGTTAAGATTAAAATTGCAATAAGTACAAGAGTAAAAGAAAAATAAATAGGTTTTATAAAAAAGTGATAAATATATAAGCTAGAATTTCTCATCAAATGAGAGCAAGATCTTTAAAAAAAATAGTAAATTCTTTAATGGGAGTCTTAAGATATAGTAGTAGAAAAAGTGTGATTTGGGGAAAATGAAGATTTCTAGTTTGTAAGACTTTCACGCTCCTGCTACATAGTTTCACACTAGACCCTTACAAGTCCATAATACAGTGTAGCACAATGGCTTTTAAGGTGCACATAACTAGAAGATACTCAAATAAGAAAGGCTTATAAATAAGCTTCATACTTGTTTGGACTAGCTTGTAGTACAAATTGCCACATAGAAGATTCTAATAAATTATCATATCTTTAATAAATATAAAATCAAATACTGGGACTATGTAAGTATCAAGGTGATGAATACCTAATTCCAAAGGCTATATTAATTACTCCTAATAACTAGATATATTTATTCAGGGTTTTATTTATTATAATGTTCAATATAATTGATGAAAACTCACTTAATACAACTATATAATATAGTTTTTTTGCCTCTGAGGTTATACATTTTTTCAATTCAAAAAAATGTGATGCAAGTAGGGGTTGTGATACTTTTTTTTCTTACTGAACTCTCTAACTAGGCTTCTTCCAAGCCTAACAAACATATTACCATCAGTCCCTCACAACTCTTCCAAGGTTAGAGACTAGGTGGTTGGCCTTTTCCTCATGCCACACTCACCTCTACCAAGTATCTCTACCTAAACCTTCACAAACCTAAACAACAAGCTCTCACACCATACAACACCTCCACTACCTTACACACTCCAGGATCTTTCACAACACCATATTCCAAATTACTTCCAAAGGATTAATGCATTTATAATTAAGTGATTTCAAACATTCATAAGGTGTTATACACCTTAGTGGGCTTCAAATATCATTACAAGAAAATAGACCTAATGAGGGCTATTCTTTGTAGCCCTATGTTTGGGGTTCTAAGGTAGGAAATCAAAATCTCTCCAAAAAAATACCAAATCTAATGAGGTATTTAGATACCCAATATTAAGCAAAACCAAATTCCAAAAACATAGATTCCCAACTATTCAATAAAGCATATAACATGCAGGCCCAAGTCTAGACAAATAGTGTTGAGATAATAGGTGTTGCACACATTGCATAATATTGTTCTATTGTATTATTTTATTTTACTATGTAATGTTGCATCTAGATGGGTGTAGAACATGTAACTATTCCCATAGGATATACCTGAAGAGTTGTATTGTAACATTATGATAATATTCCATATAATTATTTAATATTGGGGAAAAGAATTAAATTTCTAATATTAAATGTGGGGTTAGTGGGTTAGGTAGCACATGGCTTATGTAATACCACTTGGTGGTCTTATGGGACTTGTTACTTTGTAAGTAGCCACAAGGGTAGTTATTGGTGTGAGAAGATAGAAGGGAAAAAGACAAAAGTCAAGTGAAAAAGGCTTGACAAGTTAGCCAATGGAGAATTTGTGAAGGTTGGAAGCATGGCATGGGATGTGTGGATTCATGCTTGTTCATGTAGATTTCTTAGTGGTAGCTATGGCTTTGAAAGCTTCCATGGTTTTATTATAATGGTATTTTTAGTTGAATAATACATGGTGATGGATTCTTTTAATTGGTGACTAGATTTTTCCCTCAATGAGAGTTTCCTAGGGTATATCTTGTGTCACAATTTTGTGGGTATGTTGTCTATTCTCTTGTATGTGGATTTTAATTGCATATTTATTTCAAATCTATTATGATTTACTTGAAAATGGTTATATTATTTATTGTGAGTTTCCTTACATGTGGTATCAGAGCTATGGTTTTATTGTTGTAACCCTAGATTGAATCCATGGGAATGCATGAGAGGATAAGAAAAAAGGGCAAGATATTTATTATAGATATGAGGGTTTTAAGTTTTCTATTATGATGGGATGTTGGTAGATTTTGGGCTTATGAAATTGTTGGAAAAAATGGATCTTTTAGATGTTTCATTTAAATGAAGGTTTTAGGGGGTGCTTACAAAAATGGCCTCCTAGGCAAAATCAAACCTCACCATCGGATCCAAGTTGACATTTCCATAAATTTTGATATATAATATGCCTTAGGTTTGCCATATTTAGAGGAAATGAAAGATTTTTTTAGTTTCATCCCATGATGGCCATCAAATTTAATCCTAACAAAAACTTTGTTACAATTTTTTTTTTTTAAAATCACAGTGAATTTGGTAAACATAATGTCTTAGTAAAATGACCATAACTTTCTATCAAGATGCCAGATTTTAGACTTCTTACAAGTGTTGGAAAGCTAATTCAAAGAAGTACAACTTGGTGTGGGTTTTCTTTTGTGATTTTTACATTTTATCAAGTTTTAGGAGCCTAAAGGTTAGATGTTTTTTTATTTTGAACACAAATTAGAACATAACTTGGGCATGTAGAGTCAGATTTCAAACTTCAAGTAGTCAATGAAAATCTAATCAAGACCTTTACACATTAGTTTAGATTTGTTGTAGGTTTAGCATAGTTTATTTGGTGATATATTAATCTAAATAGTTTATGATATATATTGACTGTGGTAACATTGTGAGTCTATGACATTATATGTTTAGATATTTAAGATTTGATGTCATTGTATTCTCATTTCATATTTTAGATTGGTCTATGATGATATGGTTATTTGTGTTTGGATTTGGATATGTATGATGACTTATTGGGTTTACAAGTTGTACAGTGTTGTAAGCGATCTATACTTACATGTTGCATTTATGGCTTGGTTATGGTTTGTCTTTGTCCATTGATCTTTCATTTATGTATATTCAGATTGGTGGCTTAGATTTGGGTTTTTTATGCCCTATGTCACATGATTTTATGATTTTTCTTCATGAAGAAGGGATGAGATCTTGTTACCAGGTACAGTCATGGTGGAGGATTGTGATTGACTATTTTATGCTGACAAGTTGGACACATTGAGAGTTAGTTTCTTGGTTCATGGATGTGATCATGGTGCCATAGATTTTGGCATGACATAAATAGATATGAAGGTACATCATTGATGTTCATTGGTTTGGATTCCTAATTTAGTTATGGTGGTGTATCTTCTTGATTAAGGATTATGGTTATTTGGTTTCTTTTGAGGAGCTCATGATGTGTAGTTTGAGTTCTTTGATAGTTTGAAGCCTTGCTTGATTCTCATGGTTAGAGGATGGTTTTTTCATCATGATGTCTTGGATAGCTTGGATACATAGTTTAGTGAGATCTTGTGATAGTGATGGGGTGACAATATAGGATTAGTTCCTAGTTTAGTTTGTATCTTCTTGGGTTTGGAGATCTTTGTTTCACTTGGTACTCACACTTTGATTGTATGAATGTAGAAATAGAGGATCTTCATGTAGGAGATGGATTTAGATGATTCCATAGATGACTTGGTAACATGGTTGAGTGGGAGTTTTTTGGAATTGATATATTTATTAAGTTTTTGTAGATGTTGGAGGTTTATCTTAGATCCTATTGCTGCAAAAGCATCTTTGACATTTGCATGGTTCACTTGTTATCTTCATGGTGTGTGAAGATGGTTAGATCTTGAGGACTCATGGGGTTATTGATTATCTTTATGGTGTGTAAAGATGGTTCTTAATGGTATATGGAGATGGTTTTTCTTCATGGTGTGTGGAGATGGTTGCATCTTGAGGACTAATGAAGTTCTTAGTAAAGGTATGGTTTATGCTCTCATTTGACATGTTATCCTTGGTGTGGGGATGGTTTTATTATTATGTCATGGTATACTCTTAATGTGTGCTTAGAGTTTTGACATGTTATAGTATGTTCATATGGAGCATTTTATCTCTTTTGGTTGAGATGTTTTAGATCATTTTGTCATGTTTATGTTCTCGGGGCCATGGTTGGAACTTTGACATCGATCATGGTATACTTTCTTGGCATTGAGTACATTGATCATAAGTTGGATACTTCATGATATTGCTATGTTGCATTTGGAGCTAGCATGGATTGATTATTTATAAGTGCTCATGGATACTTAGAGGTGGTGGTGATGTTGATTTCTTTTGGATTACAGAATTATTTGTTGAGATAGTTGTAGTGATGTTGATTATTAGAGGGGCATTCACTTCATATGGACTCAAGAAGAGATTATTCTTAGATGAACCTTGGTAGGAGACTTGGATATCTTGATGAGAATTATCATTCCCCACTCTTGGTCTACTTGGTAGTTTTGCTACTTGAGAAGTATAATCCATTATTTCTCTCAGGTGCATTATATTTATGCTTGTCTTTCATGGATATGGATCTTGAGCTATGGTACATGAGTTTTTTCTAGAGGGTTCATTTGAGAGATGGCTTAGCATTGGTTATCTCTATTTGCATATGTTGTTATTCTGGTTGAGTTTTAAAGATGGTTTTATATTGGACATATTCCTTGGTTTAGGAATGGTTTATGAGTTTAATCTTCTCGTGAGAGGCTTACATCCATGATTAGTTATATGGTATGGTTTTTGTGTTGTTGAGGCTTCTTGGTTGTGGTTTTATGGAGGAGATCATACTTGCATAGTTTACATCTAGAGGTGTGTGTAGAAGGACATGATACAAGTTATGATTTGTATGGTTTCTTTTAGTCTTGGTCATCTTCCTAGATGTTCTATTTCACTTACATTGGATTTGAGATTGGTTAGAGATTATGATCAATAGTTTGTGCTCATGTATGTCATGTAAGAGATCACATGGTTATTCCTTTATCTCTTTCCTCTATTGGTTGTAGAGAACTTGAGAGAGCATTGGAGACTTGTTATGAGAGTTTTTCTTGTAGGTTATTTATTTATGTATTGTGGATTTCCTTGATATTACATAGATTCACTTCTTTGAGATGTTGTGAGTGGATTGGTTATAGATTTGACATTATCTTTTGTAGTGGGAGCTTCTTGGTATATATGTGGCAAGTATTTCTCTTGAGGCTTGTGGTTGCAGATTACATATTAGATATGTTGATGATGTGAGATTCACTTGGTATATCTCTAGAGGTATGGATAGTTGGATGGGTTTGGCACTTTTTTTGGGTGCTATTTCAGCTATGAATACTTTTGACAACTATGAATACATATGATTACCTTTGGATCAAATTTTTGTATTTGGCATTTCAATTGGTATAGGATTTTAGGATCTTCTAATATGATATATTGGGTGGCTTTCTCTTTGGATGACTTCTATATATGTCCAGTGGTAGTGGCATAATACCAAGTGGCTTCATTCATGTTTGAGATATTGGATACTTTGATTTTGTTGTAGGTACTAGGATAAAGCACTTCACATACTTTGATCTATGATGATGGATGTGCTAGGAGGGATTGTTCCCTTGTTCATTCATGTGACTATGGATTGACCTTATGCAATGTATAAAACAAGTGGGAGATTTTTGAGATAATGGGTGTTGCACACAATGCATAATATTGTTATATTTTATTATGTAATGTTGCATCTAGATGGATGTGCAACATGTAAAGAATCCCATGGGATATACTTGATAAGTTGTATTGTAGCATTGTGATAATATTCCATGTAATTATTTAATATTGGAAAAAGAATTAAATTTCCAATATTAAATGTGGGGTCAATGGGTTAGGTAGCACATGGTTTATGTAATACGACATGGTGGTTTTGTGAGACTTGCTACTATATAAACAGCCACAAGGGTAGTTGTTGGTGTGAGAAGATAAAAGGGCAAAAGATAAGAGTTCAGCAAAAACAATTTAAAAAGTTAGCCAAGGGAGCATTTATGAACATTGGAAGCATGGCATGGGATGTGTAGATTCATTCTTGTTCACATAGATTGGTTGGTGGTGGCTATGGCTTTGAAAGCTTCCATGGGTGTATTGCAATGGTAATTTTAGTTGAATAATACATGGTGATGGATGTTTTTAGAGGCTAGGTTTTTCTTGTGTCACAATTTTGTGGGTATGTTGTCTATTCTCTTGCATGTGGATCTCAATTTCATATTTATTTCAGATCTATTATGGGTTATGTGGAAATGGTTATATTCTTTATTGCAAGTTTCCTTACAAATAGTCCTGAAACACACCTTCTAACTCCAAAATCACTAAAATCTCAAAGAATAATAAAGAAATGAACTTTCTGATGGAGAAAAAACCCAAGAACAGAATAGAAAAGGGAAAATTATATTAACTAAGAAAATAAGCTAGTACAAATAGTACAGAGAAAATAAACTTCAAGACATGCCCTAAGGGCTTACAATAGCATAAATGTGGAGATAATTTCTCCTTTCAATACCTCCTCTCAAACTCCACTCCGAACTGCCTTTTACAATGCCAAAAATCTCCTTCAATAGACCCCAAAGGGTTAAGGACTAGGAGTACATTCTAGAAAGTGCTAGTAGGCATCCACCGACCAAATAAAAGGTTCTAGAAGCTACGTTAGAAGTTGGTGCAAATCTAGAAGAATCCAAAAATGGTAACCGAACTTTTGCGAGGCATAACTTTTGAACCGTAGCTCCGATTGACGAACCGTTTACATTTTCGAAAAGCTCTCAAAGTGCTCTATAGTCCTATGGACCAGCTTTGCTTGTCCCCCATTTTTTAGCCCTTTTTGAGGTCATTTAATACCCCTAACCTAACTTTGAAGCATTCTTAGGAGGTCTCCAAAACCCAAAAAACTGCAATAACTTTCAAACTGTGGTGCCTTTTGACCTGATTCTTTTTCTAGAATGCTCTAAATCACAATTACATTCATTTGGCCAATTCACACCTTCTAGGTCACCAAAATGATGGCCTAGTTACATGCTCCTATTTTTTCAGGATTTTCAAACACATTGATGTGGAATTGTGAGAGTTGGAACCTTTATTTGACCCAAATGGGAATCCAAAAATGAAAACACATGAAATAGAAACTAAGTCTAAGTATATTTTTTTGGGTGACACAGGATTGCCCTTATACCTCTGGATGCTCCTGCGTCAGACACCCAAGGTAGATTGAAAAGTGACCCTATCACTTTATGAATGGTAAAGGAAATCCCAAATGGGAAACCACAACTACTAAAATCCAAGTTGAGTCCTCAATTGGTCGTCCTTTCCATTTGACCAAATACTCTTCATATTGCCTATTTCTAGTACTCCTACCCACACGATGATCTAGAATGTCTTCTATCTCCTCCTTCTTAGAAGCAGGAATTGGACATGGCTCTAACACCAGCTCCTCATCTACACCATGATCATGATACTCTGTTAAATTTGCAATGTTGAAAATGGGAGAAATGTGAATACCATCTGGTAGCTCCACCTCATATGCATTTCCTGAGTCCTGTTTCTTTAGAATCTTGTAGGGGCCAAATTTCTTCATTTTTAGCTTGTTGTAAGTACCGGCAGGAAATATTTCTTTTTTTAAGTATACCATGACTAAATCGCCTACTTGGAATTCCTTATGTCTTCTCCTTTGATCAGCCCTAGCTTTATACTCTTGATTCATCTTGGTAATGTGTGCTTGAACCTCCTCATGTAGACGTTTGAAATGTTCAGCAAATTCCTCAGCTTTAGCACTTTTCCTCTCCCCTTGTTCTATCTTCCTTAGCTCTGGTGCAGTCCTTGGGCTACTCCCATATACGATTTGGAATGGTGATTTTCCAGTACTCCTATTTATAGAGTTATTATAAGAAAACTCTGTCTATGGTAGAATCAAATCCCATCCCTTGGGCTTATCCCCAACTAAACATCTCAACAAATTGCCGAGACTTTTGTTTACAACTTCTGTTTGGCCATCAGTTTGTGGGTGATGTGTGGAACTAAATTTCAAGTCGGTTCTTAACTTTTTCCACAATGTCCTCCAAAAATACCCCACAAATTTAGTATCTCTGTCAGAAACTATGCTCCTTGGAAGACCATGTAGTCTTACCACCTCTTTGAAAAACAAGTTTGCAATATGGATAGCATCATGAGTTTTGTGGCATGGAATGAAATGTGCCATTTTGGAGAACCTATCAACCACCACGAATATTGAGTCATTACCCCTTTGTGTCCTTGGCAATCCAAGAAGAAAATTCATACTTATGTCCTCCCATGGCCTTGATGGAATAGGCAATGGCTGATATAGGCCAGTATTGTGACTAAACGCCTTGGCAACTTGACAAACTTGGCAACTTTGTACAAACTTCTTCACATTTTATGAAATTTGAGGCCAAAAATAATGTTCTTTAAGAATGGAAATGGTCTTATCTCTACTGAAATGTCCTACCATCCCTCCACTGTGTTTCTCCTTAATTAGATTTTCCCTCATGGAACTCCTTGGAATGCACAATTGACTACCCTTGAACAACATGTCATCCTGAATCAAATAGTCTAACCACTTGGTTCTATCTACAACAATAGGTTCTTTAAAAGCTTTCCATGCTTCAACAAAATTAGGATCCTCAGGGTAGAAATTCTTGAGTTCATCAAACCCAACTACTTCAACCTGCATTACTGTAAGCAAGAACTATCTCCTACTTAGTGCATCTGTAACCTTGTTAGATTTTCCACTTCTATGCTTCAACACAAATGTATAACTTTGCAAGAACTCTACCAATTTCATATGCCTCTGATGATCAGTATAAAAAACAAATTCCTTTGGCAATAAATAATGCCTCCATTTCTTTAAGGCCTGAATTATTGCATAGAACTCTTGATCATAAACAAAATACTTCTTCTTTGCATCATTCAATTTCTCACTAAAATATGCAATAGGCTTACCTTCTTGGCTTAATACAGCCCCAATAGCGCTGCCACTGGCATCACAATCTACCTGGAAAACCTTTCTAAAATCTGGAAGTGCCAACACAGGCTGTTCTGTTACCTTCTTCTTCATAAATTCAAAACTTCTCATAGCTGCTACAGTCCATTTGAACTCTTTTCTATCCCCTCTTATTGTATCAGTTAGAGGTGCACATATGCCACTGAAATTCTTAATAAACTTCTTGTAAAAACTAACTAGACCATGAAATGATCTTACCTCAGTAGCAGACCTTAGAGTAGGCCATTCCAAAATGGCTTTTACCTTCTCTAGATCCATTTTGAGACCTTCGGGTGATATAAAAAACCCCAAATAGACTAACTCCCTTTTTGCAAAGATACATTTCTTCAGATTAATTAATAGTTTCTCTTCCCTTAGCCTTTCAAGGACACTACGAATATGCAGTAAATGTTCTTCCAAAATCTTGCTGAAAATTAAAATATCATCCAAATAGACAATAACAAATTTTCCCAAGAACTTCTTAAGTACCTCATTCATGAGCCGCATGAAGGTGCTTGGGGTGTTCGTCAATCCAAAGGGCATGACTAACCACTCATAAAGATCCTCCTTGGTCTTGAAGGTTATTTTCCACTCATCTCCTTCTCAAATCTATATCTGATGATAACCACTCTTCAGATCTATCTTTGTGAAGTACTGAGCTACACTCAAGCAGTCCATAAGGTCATCCATCCTTGGCAAAGGAAATCGGTACTTGATGGTTATCCTATTTATAGCTCGAGAATCTCTACACATCCTCTACTCTCCATCGTTCTTTGGTGCAAGTACCGCAGGTACTGCACATGGACTCGGGCTCTCTCGAATCAAGCCCTTACTCAATAGCTCCTAAACCTGTCTATTTAGCTCCTCTATTTCAGTAGGAGTCATCCTATGAGCAGCCTTGTTAGGAAAACTAGCTCCTGGAATTAGATCTATCTGATGACTGATTTGCCTTATTGGTGGCAATCCATCTGGAACATTATCAGAGATAATATCTCCAAACTCCCCTAGTAAATGTGAAACTTCAAGTGGTATTTCACTACTACCTTCTTTATCTTTCTTAGGAATCAAAGCATAGCACATATGCTGATGTTTCATGCCATCTAAAAACTTCCTTCCATCAACAAGACAAATCCTAGCACTGCTACATACCTTTTCACCTTCCTTTTTCATGGGCTTCAATTTGTGGCGAACTCCATCCTTTGTCAGAGAGTAAGTGTTTGCATGTCCATCATGCACTGCATGTCTATCAAACTACCATGGTCTACCCAAAAATAGATGGCAAATATCCATCGAAATAACATCACAGAGAACTTCATCATGGTAACTCCCAATTTTGAATTTTACTAAACATTGTTCACTTACCAGGACCTTATGATCATCTTTTACCCAAGCAATTCAATAGGGTTGGGGATGTTTCTCCCTCTTGAGCTTCAGCTTAGAGACCATCTCTTCTGATACCAAGTTATCAGTGCTACCACCATCAATGATCACGTCACAACATTTATCCTCACACTTGCATCTGGTACGGAACAAACTCCTCCGTTGTCCTAGTTCAATCTCACCACTTAGTAGGACTCTTTCATTTACCAAGGTCTCTCCTCTTTCTGCATCCTCTGAATGTGATGATTGTGCATCCTCATCCACATGAGCAACCCTAGCTTGGCCCTCAGCTCTCCTATTTGTCTTTCCTTGTCGTTGAGGGCATTAAAAGGCACAATTACCTTCTTCATTGTAATGGAAATAGGTACTATGGAAGCCTCCTCTTCCTTTTCCACATCCTCTACTTCTTCCTCTCTGATTTCCAAAGTCTTGGTCACAGGAGCAGTTGAAACCCTCATTCCTCTAGTTCCCGCTAGTATCCTTGTCTTCATTTTTCTTTTGGGTTTCATTGCAGCCTCCAGATGACCTACCGCTTCCCCTTCCTCCTTGACTGCACCCTCTTTGTCTTCCTTCAAACCTTTTATTTAGCTTCTCTTCAACTCATAGGGCAAACTGGTATGCCTCTTCAATGCTGGTCATTCTTACTAGACTTAATTCCTCCTAGATGCTAGGTCGCAACCCACTGATATAATGAGCAACCTTCTCCTTATTTGCTTCTGCATGCCCCGCTCTAATCAAGAGTTGATAAAATTCCTCTGTATATTCTTGGACTGATCTTCCTGCTTGCTTTAACCCATGCATCTTCTTAAACAAATCAAGCTCATAGTCTACAAGAATGAACTGCTTCTTCAATTTGTCCACCATGCGATTCCATCTTGTGATCTTCTCCTTTCCTCTTCTGTTTCTTTCCAATTGACCCTCTTGCCACTAGATTTTGGCATGGCCTTTTAGTTTTTCCTTTGCAAACTTAACCCTATCTGGGTCCCTGATATCCTCATACTCAAAGTATTCTTCCAGTTCATTGATCCAATCGATCAACTCATCTGGTTTCAAATTTTCTAAAAATACACCCACTTCAATAGTAGGTCTTTTCCCAAAATTAGTAATGGCCCTAAAAAGCCTTTCCTCTGCATGATTCAGAACTTCCCTGTCAAATTCCTCTTCTGGTCCCATTACTTCTTCTTCATTGTCATCCTCACTGTTGTCACCTGCAGCAACATTTGCTCCTCTATGAAGCTCCTCTTGCAATGCTTGTACCTACCTCTGGAGGGATCTAACCTCCTCAAGATTAATAGCTCTAGCCCTTCCGCCATGCTCTCTTCGTGGAGGCATCTTCTAACTTGAACCCACAACCACATAGTCTTGGTGCAAACTGCCTCATAGTCAGCGCTCTGTCTACACACTCAGGAAAACCTGCTCTGATACCACTTGATGGAGACACAACGCAAGAACAGAACAGAAAAGGGAAAATTATATTAACTAAGAAAATAAGCTAGTACAAATAGTACAGAGAAAATAAACTTCAAGACATGCCCTAAGGGCTTACAATAGCATAAATTTGGAGATAATTTCTCCTTTCAGTACCTCCTCTCAAACTCCACTCCGAACTGCCTTTTACAATGCCAAAAATCTCCTTAAATAGACCCCAGAGGGTTAAGGACTAGGAGTACATTCTAGAAAGTGCTATTAGGCATCCACTGACCAAATAGAAGGTTCCAGAAGCTGCGTTAGAAGTTGGTGCAAATCTAGAAGAATCCAGAAACGGTAATCAAACTTTTGAGAGGCATAACTTTTGAACCGTAACTCCGATTGACGAACCGTTTACATTTTTGAAAAGGTCTCAAAGTGCTCTATAGCCATATGGACCATCTTTTCTTGTGCCCCATTTTTCATCCCTTTTTGAGGTCATTTAATTCCCCTAACCTAACTTTGAAGCATTCTTAGGAGGTCTCCAAAACCTGAAAAATTGCAATAACTTTCAAACCGTGGGGCCTTTTGACCTGATTATTTTTCTAGAATGCTCTAAATCACAATTACATTCATCTGGCCAATTCACACCTTCTAGGTCACCAAAATGATGGCCCAATTACATGCTCCTATTTTTTTGGGATTTTCAAACACACTGGTAGTGGAACTGTGAGAGTTGGAACCTTTATTTGACGAAAATGAGTATCCAAAAATGAAAACACATGAAACAGAAACTAAGTCTAAGTTTTTTTTTTTGGGTGACACAAGATTGCCTTTATACCTCTGGATGCTCCTGCATCACTTTCTTATAGCTTTACCTTGTCAAGAAATTACAAACTTCTGACTTACAAACTCCTAGTTGTTGAGGAGATACCCAAACCTTTAAACTCTTGAATTGATGATGGTTTCACTATTGAATATGGTAACTAGCCTTCAAAATCCAATAATTTGTTGTTCTACTCTTTATGAAGGTTCTTAATCATTCTATGAATTTATGAAACATTCCAAAAATTCATGTAGATCATAGACCCACTTATGCCATGTTCCTAATTGTCGATTCTCTACATTTTCCTTGCAACAACATCTATCTTGCTGATTTTCAGCCAACTCTTCACAAAGAATAGTGGTTATGGTTCAAACCCATAAGATGGATATTAAGAAAACCAAGAAGACCCTTAAAATCTTCCACTATCTTTATTTAGTGATAGTATGCAGCTAAAGTGGCATTTCACTCTAACAAAGTATAGGTTTGATATTCTAAATTAGGGAGTAATGATATTTGATAATAACTCAATGATCCTATATACAAGTTTAACATCAAAAATAATTCTTAGAAATTCCTTTCCATATAAAAAAAACTTAATAATCATCACCACCTTGAGATAGGAGAGCATATATCAAGACTACAATTCTAATACTAGTGTATAAGTCAATTTTCACAAAACAAAACATATTTTTATTATACAAAATTGTACACCATACTCTGCACTTTTCTTCTCCACATCTCTTCTTTGTTTTCCACATGAAAATGTACAATTTTATACTAACATGAACTTTCACCTCCTCTATGAGGTCATTCAAGATAGATGACTTCCCATCTTCCATAAATTTTCATTTTTGCACCAAAAAAAAAATTGCTAACAACTTTTTGACAATTTTACATTTTTTTCACATATTTGTATTTTATGCTCTCACAAGCTTTCTAGGCACCCTAAATAGGTCCAAAATCTCATCATGATATTTTAACACTTGATTACACTCCATTTATGACCTTGTATGACATGTTTCCACTTTAGACTCACTTTGACCCACATTTCTTAAAATACGAACTTGGTCAACATGATCTTAATTGAACACTAAATAACGTGAAATGAAATAACTAATCCTCTAATCTAACATGACTCAAAAACATGATATTTATGACTCAAAATTACATTGGAGATGGCTAGGGTGCTCATTCAACAAAAAATTTCTGATTTCTTTCATTATATCATAATTTGACATTAGATAAACTTTTGAAAATATGTCATTATACCTTAGAAGAAGCTTGAGGTGTAGTTTCCCTCATGTCAAAGGCTTTGATTCTTAAAATTTAAAGATCTTAATATCATGAAAGCACCTCCACCTAGACCACTTTACTTCACCACACCCAAACACAATGAAGTTGCTAAAGTAACCCACAACATGACACCCTTATCTAAGTACATCAGTCCCAATGTCATAAAATTTCTCATCATCTATTGCACTAACTCTATGTTCTACTCCAATAAATTCATATTTTTCCTCTTAACTCCAACCTTTTGTATCAAGAAAGCACTAATGTGATGTGATTTGAATTGAAGAAGCAATCACTATAGTAAAATAAGTAGAATTTAGCACCTTCAAATTAAATTATAACTTTAAACTCTCATCCTCGGTTAGACCAAACAAAGAGGAAATGATTTTAAGAAGACAATTTTTTAGTAAGTAGCTAACAAGATAGTTAAAAATTTGATAGGAAAGAGGAGGAGATCCAATGTCATATTAACTTCTAAGTTTTACATGTTATTAAATTAGATTGACCTATTACAAGAACAAGTACAATATGCCACATTTTGAGTACACTAGAAGCCACCATCAATCTAGTAATTAAAAGAATAAATTGCAGAGAAATTAAACTCTAGTTGATTCAATTCATGTAAAAAATGGTCAAGAAAAATTTATAAATATCCAACTATGAGTGTAGAATACAATGTGCATTGACATCATGGAAGAGAAGTTGAGATCTCTAATATGATCTAAAGCTTGATGAATACCAATACTTAACAAGCCTTTGTGAAAATGTATTACCAAGTATGTTGATACAACAATGGAAGAAATATGATCAATGTCTGTCTCAATTAGTCGATAGTGGAAATATTTACACCATTTTTGTGAGTGAGCAATAGATTTTTTTCTTCTTTTTCTATTATATGTTCTTATTATCTTAAGAATTAATACTATTTTACTCTTTGTTTACATATTATTTTGTTAAAAATATAGAATTAATATAAAAAATATTCATTCATGCATTATTTCTTTCTTTCTATATTTTTTTTCCTATCTTTTTTCTTTTTCCTTTTCTTTTTCTTAGCTCATGCGTCATCCTCTTACTATCTTGTTTTATACTCTGACATCTTTTATATCAAAAGTATAAAAAAAAAGTTATTTTATTCATATTAATTTGTACTTCTACTACATATTTTAAATTTAAGAATTATTATTGTAAGAATTTTCCTAATGGCAAAATTCACCCAGGAACTAAGAACTCAAACACAAGCACAACTGTAGACCAGAAAGAGAGAGTATGATCAGAATGATGATATATTCAATATTCCATGCTCAAAGTACACTAGGAGTGCCTATATATAAAGGCCTTTGAGATACATCTAGAATGCCTCGTAATCAACTAGATGATAAGTCATACAACTAGGCACATGTCCATGAGATATGGGTTATCCTCCATTAAGCACGAAAGTAAGTGCAGTGATGAGAGGATAAGCCTACAAAGGTGTGACACACAAATTAGTGTTGTGGACACCATGTGCTAAAATAAAGTTACATACTCTTGTGTTGTCAAAATGACAACTCAGAAAAGGTGTGCAAACTCCTAAGTGTCTCGCAAAATAAAATAATAAAATAATGCATTAACCTAAGTAAAGTAAGTGTAAATAATGAATACGTATTTACACCAAAAATTATAAGCTTTATTAGATATGTTTTTTTTTTCATGTTATATTTTTAATTATTGCACTCTTGCTCTTTTTTGTTTTTTCTTTATCATATATTTTGTTTTTCATTTTTTAAATTTATTTTTTTTTAAATTCCTTTTGATATTATTATCTTTTTAGATAATTTAGCCTTATTTTAATTTCTGATTTATTTGTTTCAATATGGTATTAAGTCTTATGAAAGATGAATTAATATATGAATTATTATTAATTTATCATTTGATTAATACTTTCCAATTGTTTGTTGTGTTATTTATTTTCTTTAGTTGCATTCTTTTGATTTTTAGTTTTTCCACTTTGTTTGTTTGTGTGCGTGCATGCCTGCATGTGTGCATGCATGCATTTGTGTGTGCATGCATGTGCGGGTGTGTGCATGTATGTGTGTGTGCGAACACAAGCACACACATGTATATGTGTGTGAATTAACACTTTATATATAGTGTATAACATATGTGCATTATTTAGTTTTATTTTAATATTATATATTATCCAATAAATACATTTTTATTTTTATTTTTTATCACTAAGAATGTCCATGGCTATTATGATGTATGCTCTAGCCTAATATTTTATTAATTAAGATAAGAGGCTTTCTACAGTGGTAGCAATGTTCAATATAAACATTTTCCATTTTGAAAAAAAATTGACGTTCATTTACATGTCAGAAAAAATAAAATAGAAATAAACTAAATATAATTATAATTAAAATAGTGAAAATTACAGAGAGGAAATGGAAGTAAAAATGAGGCAGATCAAGAGTTTTGAATCATTTCCTTATGCCTCTTAGACTTACATAAATATGCGATGATGAAAATTATGGGATTATGAAAATAGACGCCTCGAAAAGGATATCTCTCAGCTTATTTTATATATAATATAGATAAATATAATGTAAAACTATATAATTCATTAATATGAATTATTATTATATCTATTATTTATTTAGTCTTTATATGTTCTGTTTTGTTTTATATTTTTTATTATTAATCTTAATTATGATATATTCTATCATTAGCATAACATTTTTATTTTATATATTCTATGAGTAATATATTACCATATTAATATATTATATATTCATTAAATAAATAAATATATATATATATATATATATATATATATATATATATATATATATATATATATATATATATATATATATATATATATATATATATATATATATATATATATATATATATATATATATATATATATATATATATATATATATATATAGTGATTATATGTAATCTTATTACTAATATTTATTTACTTTAATTAACATGATTATGTATTCTTTTATTATTTTAATCTTATACTTAATTCTTATTATCATTAAAGTCCACTTTGGAAAAGGGGACATTACATTTTTTTAGTGAGATTAGAGATATTTAAACCTCTTTCTTCCTACTCTAAATTGTTAATTCTTTGAATTTATTTTAATGTTATGTTTTTTCAAACCACAATAATACAACCATTCACATTAGGAATAATGACATTGTCTTGCTAATATTTTTATTTTATAGGCATTTCTTAATTACTTAAATTTTAATCTCATGTTTTCTTTGATATTTTTTGTATTGTTTTTTAAAGGGTACTAGCTCAATGGAAGAGCACCTACTCTACAAGTAGGAGGGTGGTGGTTCAATTCTACTGTCTCATAATATGACTAAATTAATGATTAAATAAATGATCAAATAAACTACCAAATCAACTATCAAATAAATTGTCAAATAAATGTTTGAATAAAATATCAAAATAATGACCAAATAAACTACCAAAAATGATAAATTGAACTACCAAATAAATGATCAAATAGACTACCAAATCAATGACCAAATAAAATACCAAAATAACTACCACATAAAATACCAAAAAAGATCAATTGAACTACTAAATAAATGATAAAATAACAACAATAAACTACCAAATAAACTACTTGTTAATAACAATCAATGATCAAAATAGTTTAACCATAAATTTGGTTGTGAGATAAATGTTTGGCAATAAACTACCACTAGTCATGTGATCAAAATTAGTGATATATCTTCAATTTTTAATAGTTTATTTAGTCATATATAATTAGTTGTGTGCTAGTGTATATGAAAGACTAATATGTACAGTATGATGTGAGTCTTGTCTTTTTTTGGTTTTTTACCCATCATTATATGTCCAAGTTATCTATTGATTTGGATCTCTACTGCAGTACTCCTCTTATTTCATTTAGTGATGGTCTTATGGGATTGTAGGTGCCTGCCTCTTTATGCCTAAAGTAGCCATAATGCTTCATGTTAAAGATTACTGATTCAACAACTTTTTGCCTTTCTACTATTGTATAATATGTAAATTACTTCATAGTCACAAGGATGTTATGTTTCTCTGCATCCTTCTATGTGCTTCTGGGATATTTGTAATTATTAAATAGTGATGTAGTTTCTAGGTCTTCTTACCATATCCTTACTATCTGATGTAATTTAGAGACATTGAATTTGGGGACTTTTAAATTCTTCCCCATAATAGTAGCCCTTCACTTCTAACTTTTTTCTATTGATGGGTTCATGAACAAAGTTTTTTTTCCTAGTTCATTTCTTCGACAGCTCCTTGTCTTGGAACTAGTAGAAATTGTATATATATATATATATCAAGTGGCTATGCCACCTTTTTTTAAAAATTTGAAAAAAAAAACTTATTAAAATACAATATTTATTAAAAAAATAAATTTTATACTTATTAAATCCCAAATCAAAACTTTAAATGAACTTATTTTAAAGGAAAAATGAAGTCATTAAATAATTTCCTTTGAAGTAATTTAATTTTTTATAGTAATAATATTTTTGATCATTTACATTATGTTTTTTTTAATAAAATATTAATATCATTTTTTAATTAAATTAATTAATAATATCATGTAGTGTCTAAATATAAATTAATTTTTAATTTTTTAATAACAAATTTATACAATTTATTTAATATATTTTAAATATCACATTAATAATATTAAAATTTTGATTTTCTAAAACTAATGAATGTAATATAATCAACTTGTACTTATTCAATAAAACACTAATGTTAGCTTCTATTTATCTATATAAATAGTTTTATTCTATTATATTTTTATAAAATAATGATATAAATACCAAAGTCAATTAAAAATTAATGGATACAAAACTATTACATCATATATCTTAATAGAGCACTTAGAATAACTTTAGTTGAGATTTTTATAATACTTGTAGACATATATTTTTTTGAAAAAAGATACTTTATTATTGATCTCAAAATTTACAAATGATAGTTAAGATCTCATAATTTATAGTAGATAACTTCAAATGACCAACCTAATTAAATAAAACCTAAAATTTCTAATCAATGA